>JAOXYB010034752.1:0-14024 GCA_028565635.1 Phoronis ovalis | reverse complement strand
CTCAAAACTGGGTGACAAATTGACACCGCAGTGTCAATTTGCGCCGTGTTAAATTACGTTTACACTTGTAGTTGCGCTGTGTCAGTTTGCGCCGTGTCAGTTTGCGCCGTGTCAAGGGTGTAGTGTAAACGGAGCATAATTGACCCAACAGTACATTCTACACTTTGCTTCAGCAGGCATTCCCCACTGGTTTCTTTTTCAAATTGTTTGATGACATATTTTCCATGTTGTCATGACCACTGAAAACTTTGACTTGACAGTTACATTTTCCTCACAAAATATTTTCTAAATATTAACGTTTAGGTCTGTATAGTAATATGTAGTGCTGTGAAATGTGTGTAAAATCAGCGCTGATAAAAGGTTAATGCACACACGGTGTGTAGATTGGTCGCAATTCCGGCTATGCTTGAGGACCTTGATGGACATTCTGCTAAGTTTGCATCCGGTTATATCTTTAGAAGTATATTATATAATTATGATATACATATATATATATTTTTTAAATAAGCAGACAAATTATGTATAACATTACCATTTCAATCAATAGCACATTATTAACTCGTCTTGCATGACCGGTACTCTTGTATAAGAGGTGGAGTGTCGAGGTCAAGGTTTCTCATGTCTGGTGTGTGTACATGCATCGTGAACAGTTGGTATGATATAATATAATATTATGCATCTGTCCAAAAATTAAAACTGAAATTTAACTAATTTATATAATTTATATTTATACAGTTAGCATGGCATTATATATTAATATTAAGTTATATATTATTAAGTCCAGGTCAGGGAGGGTGTGTTGGGTGCATCAACACATATTTGGGCGTATTCTTACGATAGGAGTGGCAGCACATCTGTCATACATTCAAATTTCTAAATGTTGGCAACTATGTAATGGTCAAGTGGATAAAATAAACTTTAGTGCCAATGGAATAAAGAATAATTCATTTTGTATTTGCAGCTAAGCATGGTCGCTGGCTATTCCGATTAGATAAAGCAAGTGATGATGCAGTAAACTATGCTCAAAAGTGCTTGAAATGGGCACAAGAGGAAGATGTTAAGAAGACAACGATCGGGCAAAAGACACTCGCAGCTCCACCATGCCCTTGTTCACTATTTCAAGCTTTGGTTGATTTTAGATTTCGCTTTGATTTCAGTAGCCCAAACTGTTACTACAGTAGATTTGCATCAAGAGCAGGAAGTGGTCAGGTAAGGGTATTGGTTTTGTATGTTTTCTTTATTTCTTCTTTCTTTCTTTTTTCCAATTTTCAGCAAGCTATACGTTGAAGACAGTTAGATACATGGTACTTCACGTACCACATCTCCAGGGTGTGCCATTGTTGACATTGAGGTCAAAAAGTCATATAAAGGGCAAATTTTCGAAATTACTCAGAATGTTCTAAAACAATGGTATTAAGTTACAAAGAGGTAATTTGATGACTTTTGAGAATGACTAGTGTTAAAAGGTGAATTTTTGACATCTTCAATTAATTTATGGATCTTCCGGTTTTCATCAAGCTATATCTCAAAGAGATGATTAGATTTAATTAATTTACTTCTCACATCCCGAAGGCAGGCCATTATTGACTTTATGGTCATACAACAGCCTCAGGTTTGAGAGAGTTGACCTTAAGGTCAAAAGGTCATATATGTTGAAGACCTCTAAATGGTCCCTTGACAACCTCTAAATGCATTAAAAGACACTCTCAGAAAATTTCATGCTTTTGATCTAGATATGATCTTTTGACCTGAAGGCCAACTCTCCCAAACTTGAGGCTGTTTATGCATGTAAAGGTTATCTAGGGGTCAGTCATATGTCAGGTGATAACTAGTATGGTATCTCTTAAGCCTTTCATCCTATGGTATAAGTACACCATAAGATTTCCCATCCACTTGCATGTAATTTCATTGATATGTTTTAATACATAATTTTTTTATCAAAGTCCCCGGAAAGTTTTCTTCATCAGAACATCTTTGGATATCTTCGAACTGTGCCAGCCAAATTTTTGTGCAGCCTTGTCCATACTGATTTGGAGAAAAACTGACGTCATTCAACCTTATGCCCTTTTACACACCTAATCCCAGGAAATGTAGTCCCATAAAAGTGACTCTAGCAGTAAATATGCATTGCACTAATCCAAGATTTGATAATATGTAGATAAAGACCATTCATTGTCCTTCAAGTAAATCCAAATTTGCATGTCAACACTACAGGAGAAAAAAGAGAAAAATATCGTTGATCAATACGCAGAACTATATTCGTATGTAGTGTCAACATTTGCCATGTGCAATGGTGTACTTAGGCCCTATGCAATGGATATTATTTAGAGCTAAACTGGTATATTGTCAGTTGTGGTTTAAATGAAAATTCACAAAAATATATATTGATTCCTCATTTTTCACACACAATAAACGTTTTCTGAAGCTTTACCACTTAGACAATGTGACAATAATATTTTTGGATTTGAGTGTGAACTGCATGAAATTTAATTAGTGTTTAATGACACCTCAAAAAATTGTAAGCTTCATTTTAGTGATTATTTTAGAACACTAGTTAATAATTCAAAGAATTTGAATTTACAATGAAAAAAACTATAATTTTTTATTTTTCTTATTTTGTTTCATAAATTTGTCTTGAAAAAAGTTCTTGTGGCACCCGTTTTAAACTTTTTATGAAAATGTGACAAATTACAATTTTTGCAATAATATTTATCTTTTCTCCAAAATGCTTAGTTAAAAAAAGTTTGTCCTGTTTTAATTACCATCTACTGGCTATTTGTTTTTAAGACAGGAGTGCTGGTATCATTTCTTATCAATATTAGCAACTTCTAGTGTATGAATATCATTTTACAAGTCTAATGTATCATAAATATTTAATATTCAATTTTAAGGAGAAATAGTATATTTAACCAGGAATTGAAATACACTATATAATCATATTTGCTTTGACATGATCCAAGACATGCACAGATCTAACTACCCCAAGTCTGATAGAAGTGAGATTAAAAATTGAGTTTTCTCTCGATATTTCTGTATAATTTGCAAATTTTAAAATGTAATTCTACTTGCATTATTTTGGTGCTCTTTAAGATTTATAGAAACCTATGTTAGGCACAACAGATACCAATATATATATAAACATTTTTGCTGTACATCTTGATAACCAATACAACTCATTACAACTACAAATATAAAACAAAAAATAGAACTCTGCAATGGATCAAAAATGATGAGCAGTGGCGACACCTATTGTCACCACTGCAAAACATGAACATAATTAATTTAATATATGTCTGTTAGGCCAGGCCTGTGAGATGGGGGGGGGGAGTGCATTGGGTGCGAACACACTCCCCTTTTGAAATGGGAGTAACCCGTGTAATGTTATCGCACCCCCCTTTTGAAATGGGAGGACCATTAACGTAATGTTAACGCACCCCCCTTTTGATATAGTAAATGCACCCCCCTTTGAAATAGTAATGTGCCTCTTTTTGAATTGACAGAGAGAGATGCGCCACTGAACTCAGAGCCTTTTTTTTTGGTTGTCAATTTAATTTGGGAGTATGGAGACCTTTTTTTTTTTTTATTCTGCTTGTCAATTTTTCCAGAGACGTTTCAGCAACCTGTTTTTTTGGATTACTGAACTGATTTTTTCTCAAAATCGGTAAACGCACCCCCCTTTTGAAAAAGTGTCTGACGGCCCTGTAGGCATTAGTTATGTCTACTTAATATTTGTTGCATATATCATATCCTTTTATCGCATCTGCACTATTTTATCATGTATATGTAGATTTTAAATGTAATGGTTTCATACTGTACTGTGTGGTTGTACTGAAAAAAGACAACAAAAGACATACAAATCTTTAGTAAGTTTATCATCAAATGCCTGACTCTTAGCTATTTCATACTAATTAAGTAAACAATCCCTTGACCTTACCTGTATGGCATCATACTTTCTTCCAATAACAAAAGGTAAGATCATCAGGACCCCTGGTTCTAAAATGGGGTATAATCCTCCGTTCATGTACCCCAGTTCACAAAGTAGGATTAGGTAATAAAAAATAATGAGAACTATCAATTATTCACCAAGGAATAAAAATACATACCTTGATAATACTTTCATTTGCAGTTGTGATAAGTTAAATTATTCATTTAAAAGAATGCAACAAATGTTGATTTTGCTACTGACTTTAATGTAATAAAAGCAGCATGTTTTGATCAATTCACTGTGTAAATATATCAGAAAAATAACTATTTTATCGAAACAATAAACCAGAGCTAATTAGCCTTTTATTATAATATAAAAGATGTTTCACTTAAAGATCTTTTTACACCCAGCTTAATGTTTGGTACAGGGTAATACATGCCAAAATACAAGTCGCTAAATATTTTGACCTGGATCACTTCCAATATAGCCGACTGGCGGACATGTTGGTACTTGAGATTTGCAACAACAGCTTCAATTTTCATCTAATCAGTTTCATATTTGGTACAGAGAAAGTACAGGTCAAAGTATAGGTTGCATGTAATTTTGACCTGAATTACTTCCAATATCGCCAACTGGATGGTTGATTGGATGATTCAAATGTGGATTCACATAGGTCATAGTTTGGTGGGTGTATAATTAGATTAGTACAATCTTGAGAAGTGGATCCAGTACCAATACAAATCATCACCAGTTTTCATTGTGCATGACACTTCCTTTGTCTTACAATAACTGCTGCAGTTTTTATTCGATCAGCTTTATATTTGGTACAGAGTCAAAGTACTAGTCCAACGGATTTGTCAAAAAAACTGACACTTTTTGGTAAAATCACCAAAGTTGGTACAGTGATAGAAACCCAGTATTCAATTATTTTAGGCTATGGACCCTAGATGAATTTTCCAAATGGCTGCCAAATTTAGTAAAAGTTTTTACTTTTGGCAGCCATGTCGAACTCTACATTTGTGCCAGATTTGGTGTTTGTAAGAAAAACTGCTCAATTTGCCCTTATTTTGTTTTTGTACACCTTTGCAATGCCAAGGGAATATTCTCACACATGTAATATGGAACCCTGATGATGGGATTGACAATGCGGGACAGTTCATTTTAGTTAAAATGCCTCTAAATAGTAGGCCAGTAATGTGTCAGTTTGTCATTCAATCAAGGAATGATTGAGGCTGTTTTCTGACAGAATGGATAATGCTGACAGTTGTGATTCACTAACCTGTTTGGTCGTGTGATGGAAGAAAATTGTTACGATCACAGTTATTTTTAACTAAAAACCCAGACAAAGACATATGTGCTTGTCGGATATTTTTCTCATAATTTTTGGCTGTTGGTACAGTTCTTCTTCTAGGTAAATAAACACATATTGTCCTTACATATTGCCTTACTCTTCTATTTTAAACAGTTTCAACCACCACATTTATGTACTGGCTGTAACTAAACTATTATGTGCCTAATATTAAAGTTTACATCATACTCAGGTTGTTCAACCGTACACGTGAAGGGGGTCAGATTTTCCCACGGCTTGAATTAATCCTGTGGAATTTGTTTCCTATTGCATTTGTCGAGCTATTTATTTAGAATTAATTGACATTAAGTGTGATATGATTACACAGTATGGCATTAGAAATGTTATGTCACCATTAATGACAATATCTGCAATAATACCGGGGGGATATAACACACGATTCTGCCTAAGGAAACTGTCAATCATCTATACTAAAATATCTAATCTCATGTGACATCGGAGTTAGAATATACGGCCTTTTCTATCCGGTGCCATGAAGTAATTAAAACAATAACTTTACCTGTTTTTGCTTGACACAAAAATTTTGCTGAATAAAAAGATTATAATCCTGCTGGAGGTGAGCCATTTTTCGTGATTTTTTTCTTTATATAATGCATTTCTGAGGATCAGGGGCCAGGACATTTATATCTACACAGAGCATGTGTTGCTTGTTTACTTGATCCAGAAGCCACTGGAAATAAGGCCTCAATTATCTGGACCATTTTTGCCAACAGAGGCATCTAAATGTCACCAGAAGGGTTAAAGAGGGCAAATAAATATAAAAAATGATGTCTAGATATTTTTTATCCATTATCTAACTTTCATGAGCATACCTAATACCAATATATTTTTTATATATCTTTAAGGTTTTATTCTTTATTTTCTGCCATTAATGGTGCCTTATGGCCACCAGATGGCATTTTGGCCCTGGGGGAATAGCTAAAAATGATCAACTATTGGTAATTAACCTATCATTCTACCAACTTTGGTACTTTTACCACAGTGTCCTATTCCAGTGAAATTCTTGACAAATCTGCTGGACTATGCAGGTCAGTGATAATTCTGACCAGGATCACTTCCAAGATGGCCAACTGATGGCCATGTTTGTTCTCGAGAGGACTCATTATGTTGTGCCACTTTCAAGAAAAACTGTGTTTACTGGACGATTCCAAGGCAGTTAAATTCACAAAGCCATATGTTGGTGGGTGTACATTTTAAATGACCTTGAGAAATAGGTCAAATATGAATTTTCAACATTTTTTGTTGTGTGTAACTCTCTTTGTCTTGGTTGATTCAAAGGTAGATTCATGAAGGTCATAGGTTGGTGGGCATGTTGGGTTAGGTGATATTTTAGAATGACTCCTTTAGTTTTTATTTAGTCAGCTTCATATTCAGTACAGGGTAAATAAATGCCAAAGTGCAGGTAATTTTGATGTGAATCACTGCCAATATGGCCTACTGGTGGCCATGTTTGTTTCCAAAAAGGCACGCATGTTGGGCCATTTCGAGACAGATGAAGCATTGATTGAACAATTCGAGGGTAGATTTGCAAAGGCCATATAGGTGGGTGTATTAGGCTAGGTGACATTTTAAAATGACCTTGAGACATAGGTGAAATGCCAATATGAATCTTCAATAGTTTGTTGTGCATAACTCTTTCTTTGTCTCCGATAACTGCTTCAGGTTTAAATGATAAATGATCAGTTTCATATTCAGTCAAATTACAGGTCATCTATAATTTTGACCTTGATCGCTTCCAAGAAGGCTGTCATGTTTCTTATCAAGATTGTATGTTATAATAACAGCTTCATAATTGGTACAGAGTACAGAGTACATCATAACATGTTATGTATAATTTTGATCCAGATAACTTCCAGTATGGGTGACTGCATGGTGACTATTTTTGTTCCCAAGCGGGCACATCCCATTGTACCACTTTCTGGTTGATTCAAAGGTAGATTCATGAAGGTCATAGGTTGGTGGGCATGTTGGGTTAGGTGATATTTTAGAATGACCTTGAAAGTGGGTCAAATTATGTTCCGAATGTTTGACATTTTTTATTGTGCTTAACACTTTCTTTGTCTCACAGTAAGTGCTTCTGTGATCAGTTTTTACCTGATCAGCTTCATATTTGGTACTGGATAAGTACAGAGTGTAACTTGGCATTTGACAACACCTCTTGCGTAGACATCAGATATGAGTAAACTGCGAGTAGAAAATACAACGAAAACATTTGATGTGATAACTAAACATGATAACTAAACATGATAAATTAGCTGACTTCACCAGAAGATGAACAAATGTTTGAAGAAAAAGCAAAAACAACATTCAGCAGTGTTCAAAATGGAGTTAGAAAGTCATATCGGCTCATGAAATAACTGCATGATTATTTTTCATATGACAAATTATGAATAATTTTACAGAATGCATTTTTAGTTTTAGTTTGTTTTGGTAATATTATTTGCCCCCATGATGCATGTTTTTAGATCAGATGTAATATGTATAAATTTCTTTCATACTTATTAAATGCAGGAGATACCATACAGATACCAATGGATCCTATATAGCCTTCCCATGTGTAATAGCTTAACTACAACACTACAGTTTAACTAAGATACTATTTATTCCTGCTAGTGATGCAATTTATATTGAGACATTAGTACGATCAGAAATACATACTACAACATCTGGTGGTCGCAATGGATATTACTAAATCACAGTTGGATGCAATATATATCACACCATGATTGTATTCTTTATAAAGCAGTTTACATAGGCCATGATGCATGTTGCATAATTTTTTATTAGATTCAGTTTGACCAAACAGTAACTGCATTTTTATATATAGTAGATAGGCATATAGTCATACTGTATACTTTGTCATCATTGTGGTCGTGGTCATGTTCGTCATATCTAACCTTGTGTTTGTCTCACTATAATAGCTGCAGTTTTTGTCGGTTCATCTTTGTCAAAGTACAGGTCAGATATAATTTTGATCCCAATTACTTCCAACAGAGCCGACTGGTGGCAATGTTTCGTTCCAACAGTGTACCTCACGTTGCACCTATTTGGGATTGACGAAACAAATGACTTGACAATTTGGTTGGCATATTAGGCTAGGTGACATTTTAAAATGACTAAGAAGTACATGTAGGTCAAATGTCAATATTAATCTTTGACATTTTTTATTATGGGTAATACTTTCTTTATCTCGCAATAACTGCTTTATTTTTTATCTGATCGGCTATATATATAATACAGGGGGAATACAGGTCACAGTTCAATTCAGTTGTAAGTTTTTCTGGATCACTTCAAAGATTGCTGACTGGTGGCTATTGTTGTTCTCGTGATTGTACATCGCAATAAGAACTTCAGTATTTATTTGATGAGCTTCATATTTACCACAGAGTGAGTACAGGTCAAAGTTACAGGTCAGATGTGATTTTAACTCAGATTATTTGCATTATTGTCGACTAGTGGCCATATTTGTTCCCAAGAGGGCACATCTAGCTGCACCATTTTTTAGAGAGACAAAACTTTCAATGGAACATTAAAAAATGAACGATTCAGAGATAGCTTTAAAACTATTTCACAGTGATGGGCATCTGTCTGTAAAAGCAGAACTCTTGTTTATTCAAGTAGGCTAATGTAGGTCTTAATTTTTTGCCTGTCTGAAGTTTTAACAATAAAGCAGACAAGCTTTTTCATATTTTGTCATAAATAAGAAGCACTATAAGGCACCTGTGGGATGCAGTTTAAGTGAACAACTTTAATCATGACCAACTGGAGTCATAGTAACTGTTGTTGTCCAAAGATGCTATTGTTTCCTGCTACTATACTGAATTATGCGTGAAACTCACCTTTCTGTCCACTTCCTGATCTATAATATATATTTGGTGTTTTAATTATAGTGGCAAAAGTATTCATTTTTACTCATTAATATTACTCAATATTTCAAAAGGAAAATTTCAATTACCAGTGATTCATTAGGCATTCTGCCATTTATAATGTCTGTTAATGTTTCGTTTTAACTTTCTTTATTTCAGACTTGTTGTTATGAGACTGAATTTAACCCATTTAGGCCATTCAGCTTTGGTACTCTTATTATGCAAGCGCCAGCTGCTGGATATTTGGAAAGTGAACATCGTATATTTAATGCTGCTGGCCACCAGATAGCTGATCTTTTACCAAGAGAATGGTGTTGTGAATTGTCAAACAACTGCCAGCTATTTCATTTGTACCGTCCTATAGACACCTGCTGGAGATATTTTACACCAAGACTAGGTAACCTAAGTGCTACACTTGAATATGCCTGCTTGTTGGGAAATATTTCATTTGTAATTGATCATTAAAATCACTATTTTTAAACTTTAGTGCCCAGCCACCAAGAGTGGTCACCTCATTGTTAGCCTGATTAATTGGTCTGATGCAGTTGATCGAGTTACCAGTTGCAAATTACCAGCTACATATATTTTGAACACCTAATTTAAACTAATTCATGAAAAAATACTCTATAATTTAATAACAGACAGTACTATTGAGGTATGTTCAGCATGACAGTTCTGCAATACTATCTATATGAGACAAAAAGATCATTTATTGTTTTACTGATATATTTGTAAGAACATGTACTAACTATTTAGAACATGTAGAAAATTAAACGAATATGTTCTAATTATTCAGAACATGTACTAAATAATTAAAATGCGTACTAATTATATTAAGAACAAGCACTAATTATATTAAAACATGGACTTATACTTAGAACGTGCACATAAGAATACCTTTGATTCTAATGGATTTCCATACTTTGCCCTATAGTAGTGATATATTGTTAGCTCTGCCCACAATAATTTTTTTTCATCTATCTGTTTGCCCATGCTCAGTCTAGCAGACAACAGCATTAGAATGTAAACAAAAGAAACACAAGCACTAAAAGTATATATAATTATACATAAAATATTGGGCAAAGTAAACCGTTGGATCCTTTTTAATGACTAGGGACCAGACTAGAGGGTAAAGTTGCCCTGTAAGCAGATCCAAGGTTCAAGTATCTAACCAGTATATAGACTCAAACCATCAATTTGCATTTGTGGACCTGTTTCCTACCACTTGAACCCCTTTTTCCCGGTTTGCACCAAAATTCCTGCTAGTCAAACAATCATTTCCACAGTATAGTGTAAGTTGCCAGGAACTCCAACAGATTTCTGGAGACTCAACCAACTTCTAATGATTCGGCAATAGTACATACAGGCATTCCCTGTTACGGAAATGGACGAATATCCTTTGTATAATATCAATTTGACACGTAAGACCGGTCACGTGCAGATCAATAGTAATAAAAGGTGGGGCATAGCTTTCTCATGGTTTAAAAAATCTCTTTTAGCACACAATCCATATATACTTTAATATATAGCTTTCTAAGAATTAATATTCCACATTTTTTACAGGACATATAAAATTGGCCCAAGACTAACTGATTTATTAACTGTTAATTGAAACTGATCATAATAAAGAAAATTATCTGAAGACTTAATTGAACACAACATCCCCAGACAACAGCATGCTTTTGCCCCATTTACTACTTTGATACATTTTCCTTTGATCTGGCCCTACAGAGACCTAGACTGCCAATCGTAGTAGATTACAGATTCTACTAAATATTTACTCTTACTTCAAAAAATAGATATTTTTAATTGAATGATGCATTGCACTCATGCTATGGAAGAACATATTTTTAACTTTGTTTGTAATATACCTTAGTGAAAAAACATACGATGTCAAGAAATAAAAAGATCAGACTAACAGCGGAAGTAAGTAAAGATCCATGACTGAACAAATAACCACTACGTTTAAACTATGATATAAGTCCCCAGTCGCTGTTGTGGGGAATTCACATTTGTCTGGTATTTATGTTTTTTGAACGTTGGATATAAGGAGTAATGATGGTTTCATACAAGAAATTTACTTGGATTTTGCTAGACATGAAACAAACAGCATGAATCCCAAAAAACAAATTGAAATAAAAATCATTACTATATGTAATAATTATATGGTATGTACTTGCAACCTGTCTTTAGCATGCGGCTATGGTATAGCTGTTACAGCTGAAATCTTAGTTATAGTCATAGTGAAGCCGTTGTCATTGTCATCATCGTATGTAACACATTCCTTTGTCTCACGTTAACAGCTTCAGTTTTTACCCAATCAGTTTTATATTCAGGATGAAATAAATGCATGTCAAAGTGCAGATCACTTGTAATTTTAACCTTGATTGCTTCCGATATGGCTGACTGGTGGCCATGTTGGTTTCCGAGATTGTATGTTGTAAAAAAAGCTTCACTTTTATCTGATCAGCTTCTTACTCAATACAGAGTAAGTACAGGTCACAGTATAAGTTATTTATAATTTTAACCTGGATTACTTCTAATATGTACGGACATCAAGTTAGCAGACAGCAGATATCTGCTAGAAAACGTCAAGTTAGCAGACAGCAGATAACAGATGTCTGCTAGAAAACATCAAGTTAGCAGATAGCAGACAGCAGATATCTGTCCAACTTGTTGGTTCTGGAGATTGTACGTCATAATAACAGCTTCAGTTTTTATCCGATCAGCTTCATGTTCAGTACAGAGTAAGTACTGGTGACCCGGATTATTTCCAATATGGTTGACTGGCAGCCATATGTTTCCTGAGAGGGCACGCCATGTTGCATCTATAGCCACAATGACGAAGCGCTTGCCTCGACAATTCAAAGGTGGTTCTAAGAAGACCATAGGTTTATGGGAGTAACAGGCTATGTGACATTTTAAAATGACAAATATGTCAAATGCCAGTACGAATTTTTCGCCACTTTTTGCTGTACACAACAGTTTCTTTGTCTGGCAAAAACTGGTTCAGTTTTTATTCAATCTGTCTCATATTCGGTACAGGGTAAATACAGGTCAAAGTACAGGTTGGTTATAATTTTGACTTGGATCACTTGCCAAGATGGCCGACTGGTGGCTATGTTGTTTCTCCAGATTGTTTGTCGTAATAACAGCTTTAGTGTTTATCCGATCTGCTTCATGTTAGGTACAGAGTAAATACATATCACAGAAATTTAAATGACCCATTTTGGCCATGGACCATTGTACTTCTTAGAACCACCTTTTAATTGCCCAAGCAGTGCTTCGTCTTTGCGGCTATAGATGCAACCTAATGTGCTCTTTTGGGAACAAATATGAGATGTGTCATTGGAACTAGTTTCCTATTCTTTCTTGAATTGGTGTACCCAACATTTCACCTATCAAATCTCTCTATCAAATGTCTACTGCATACAACACGATCATATGACCATTTAAATTTCTCAATAGTTAAATCCCTTCCTAACTTGCAAAGCTATATATGGCTGTCCTTTCCTTTACTTCAGGCCTCTAATATAGTTTGGTATCCTATAGAAGCATAAATTGTTCACATTTTTATCAGTTCTTTACAAACATCATACACTCAGACATGATGGCAACTTGTGTATGGTATGAGGTCAATTTTATGAGATGCGTTATTCACCATAATACAGTCACTATAGCTTCACATGGTTGTTCTATGAATACGTCATGATGACCTGGCAACTCTAGAAAATGCTGGTGGCCACAACATTAAAAAAAAAACACAATAATTTGCATAAAGACATTTTGTAATGTAAAAAGGATCACAGATAATTGGAAAGTAGACTTGTTTCTGTAATATATTAACTTATAGACAGTTGTCACCTGCTTACCTTTAACTCGATTTATTGTAGATGTGGAAATTCATAACGTTGCTTTTTAGATACAAATATCGATATATACCTGATAAATTATATGCTTCCAGTAATAAAGTTATCTGACTTGGATTATGTACCATATGAAATATATGAGTTCATGGAAATCTGTTTGTCAGTTTCCGTAACAGAGAATACCCATATGTACTACCTTCGAAACCTTAGAAATTGTTTGAGTCTCCGAAAATCTGTTCGAGTTCCTGGCAACTTACTTCAATCCGCGTAAATGACAGTTCGGGTAGCAGGAATTTCAGTGCAAGACCCAGAAAATGGGTTTGAATGGTAGTATAGGAAACAGGTGGTGAATGCAGAACAGCAAAACTACCTGCAAAAACTGAATACAAACCAAGAGAAAGTCATTAGTGAAGACTGATTGACTGCCATAGATAATAAGGATTAATAAGTATAAGTGTAATATGTCCAAGTGGACCTCATATATCCATAAATCCACTTTAATGCCAAACGATGACCTAAAATTGCTAAAGAAATTTCTTAATTGTTTGTCTTTGCACACTTTTGCACTATGTTTTTCTAATTTCTGTGGCTGTGACTATCAATACAATTTGAAGCATTTTGTATTTCCAGCTTGGGCCCTAGGAGACCCTCATGTAACGACACTAGATGGCAAAACATATACATTCAATGGTTTGGGTGAATACACTATGATAGAAATGAATTCTGGAGACTTTGTTCTTCAAGCCCGTACTGCTAAAGGGATTGATCAGAATAACAACACATTGAATGCTACCACCTACAGTGCATTTGTTGCTAAGGATAGGAACTCAGATAGAGTACACATTGGGATTACAGCTAATTTACAAGGTTAGATATAGATATTTATTTCATGTAAATAGGCCTTCGGCCCACATTACCAATATATAATAAATAGAGAGTACAGGATATCTTAATCAATACTAATTTACATCAAGAAACTCATTTCGACGTTGCTC
>JAOXYB010034730.1:0-14025 GCA_028565635.1 Phoronis ovalis | reverse complement strand
TATATACTGTTGCTAATTGCCATTCATGTGGTGAGTCCATTAGTTTATGATTGAAGCACCTAGTCTTAAAAGTATTTGTCCTTTGTAACAGAGGCGAGGCAACATCGAGAAAAATAAGCTAATCAAATTAAGACGTTGTGAATTATTGAGTGAATCATGTTTTTTAATCCTTATGTACTGAAGATAATATAAGTTAATTTTTAATTTCAATTGTAAACATATTATTATGTAATAAACGGCAAACATCCCAAAAAATGTCCTCGGCGCGATTTTCAAAAGTGATAGCAAGCAAAAACTGACTCATACAAAACGGAGGCTTTTTGGGATCCTACCTATATCTAACTAGAAACACGAGGAGGAAAATACTTGTCGCCAAACAACATATCTCCGGTTCGATTATTTGAATTTTATAACTTTATTGATTTGTTATATTGATATGTCTGTAACTCTTCTCCGTAAATTATTTAATTTTTGCATTTATCGTAGTGTTGTTTTCTTTCGGATTTATCTATTTATACACTTTATGGATAGCTATTCAAAAATATTAACTTAACCTATACCCTGGAATCGTGTCTATCCTAAAACATACATGTATGTAAAATTTATATTACATCTTATTTTATATTTGTTAAAACTTATATTTATATCTCATATACAGTACCACAGTAGACTTTATTATTATCATTAACTTCCCCAGGGATGCACCTTAGAACCCTCGTGGGATGAAAGGCTGACAGTACACTTCAAAAAACAAGAAACAGTTAATGTGCGTCTTCTGCACTGTGCTTTTTATTTTCATAATGCATGCAGTAGGTAGATAATTGTTTTTTCATCCTGTACTGCACTACAATCGGAAATAAATGTGCCAAGTTTTAAATAAGTGTTACTTGAAGAATTTTGGTTAATAATCACAAAACGAGATATAAAAATAATTGTAACATTGCCTTTGCAATACCAAACATAACTGCTCGGTGCATATTAACTATTTAATTTTAGGTGCTATTCTTAACCTTACAGTAGCTCTCACCCCTCTCAATATCAAATGGTAATGACATTTTTTGGAATACTGAACACTACGGCTTATCTTTCTTCCTTTTTTCTTGAATGTGAGGAAACGTGATTTTTTTATCTAAGCTAAAAACGTTACTTATTTATTACATGAGGCAGTTAATTAAGAAAACTTCCGGGACCCTGACATAATTAAAGTACTAATACATTCCGCGCCATCTTTGAAAACAGTGGACACTTATTATAGCTGGTACTAATTTGAAGACTCCTGAAACCCGTTCTTCTTACGTGACCACACATAATTTGGATTTTCAGTGATGACAGAAAAATAAACAATCTATTATCCATTTTACATCCTGGATCCGATTCAGATAATTAACGAGGTTGAAATCTCTGCTACGTAATGTTATTGGTTGTAATCCGGGTTGTAATGAGCCTTTCAATTTACGGATGCTGCCAAGGAAAAATGTCATCAAATTGATACAAAAGCACGGAATAATTTTAAACTGATATCTTTCCAACGCTCTCGCTCGTGACACTAATGCATACAAGCCCAGTGTACACATAGATTTCATAAGATAATAAAAAAATTCAGCAAACCTAAAGGATAATGCAAAAGCTGTCTTGTGACATGAACCTGTATGAAGTCAATCTCAGTGTCTGGCTGAGATCTTGGGTGACAAAAAAAATGTAGGGAAGTTGTAACAAAATTAACAAACAACCATCCGTACAGATATATGTACGAATCAGCTAAGACAGTGCCAGTTTTAATAAGTTTTATTTTTTTGCGATTTTTTTACAGAAGAAGTTCATACTCAGACACAAAACTATTGAAATTGCACATGGAACCTGTTTCCAACAGTTTGAAGAGTTTCATTTTTCTAATTAACATCTTATTTCAAGTAGGGTTAAAGTACACTATGAAATCTAGTAACTAGCATACATGAAATTCGTCTGAATATGAGTGAAAGCAATATCATTGACATTATCTAACATTTTTAACTGTCAAACGAAGAATTTAGTAATTACATTGTTATCTTTAAGTATTTGTTTCAGACCGTACTGTAGCTGAACGGTGAATTACTGATTCAAAACCAAATAAAGTATTAACTGCGTGCTTCTATTGAGCATGAAATACTATGTACATTTTCAATTTAAAACATTTATTCTTAAAAATAAGCAGTAAATCTTGATTAAAATACAGATCTGGTTATTACAAGTGCAATTTCACTTCGGACAACTAACAGTATGTATTAACATTTGTAAAGGGTTGCAGCAATGAAAAAATGTCTCTGCTGAGCTGGTACATATACAGCATACAGAATACTGACGCGCTTGATTTTGGATATCAAGCTAATTTTAAAGAAACACATGTCCAGTATTGTTTTGTTTGGTAGGTTAAAAGAGTGACACCGCAATACAATGTAATACAGACATTAGCATTAAAAAAGTAAACATAAGGTAACTCTAGATGTATAAGATCTATGTTAATAGTTAGCTTTTTAACAAATAACCAACATGTTTTGAAATGCATTGATTTTATCCGTGTGCAGTTATTTCGGGTCATACATTAACCAAGGGACGAATAATACATTAGTGACAAAAAATTGAACAAGCAATAGAAGTACACTTCAGTCAAAAACATTATTTTATGTTCAATTGAAAACATTTATGCCCAAAAATAAGCAACATCTTGATTAAAACATATACATTTTGACATTCAGATTATCAAAACTATAATTCAAACTTGGTAGCTGTGGTGAAAAGACGTCTCTGAAGATCAGACCCTTATGGCGTTTGATGTAACATAGAAAGCTAAGTTTTACTATAGAGAAATAAACAGTAACAAATAAAATCAAGTTGGTTATGTCATTTATAGCAAATTAGCTATAATAGCAAATTTCGAGGATACAGTAGCAAATAAGATCGCAGACAGGAGTGCAACAACATGTAACAAGGTAATATTCGCAGTATACAACTTGACGTTTCTCTCGGTTGTTTCCTGCAATACAAAAGAAGATCCATACAGATTTTTTGTATTACCTGTGTCGAATCACATATTTCTATCAGTCTTTCGAATTGAAAAATAAAAACAGCTTGAAAGCTGTATGAAAGATAAGCCAAAATTGGTGCAACAAGTACATCAAGTGAGGTCCTCTAGAGGCATCTTTTATAGGAAGCCTCGCTGGGGCCTCGCTTAGTCTGTGGGTGTTGAGTATAAAGTAGTGGACATTAAAATTACTATTA
The DNA here is from genome assembly GCA_028565635.1 of Phoronis ovalis. Taxonomy (NCBI): domain Eukaryota; kingdom Metazoa; phylum Phoronida; family Phoronidae; genus Phoronis; species Phoronis ovalis. The sequence continues at coordinate 10,770 of JAOXYB010034730.1, read as the reverse complement.
AAAGCTATGTAATTTCAAAGAAATGAATATAAAATCGCATTACCTAGTACCATATGACCCTGATAGTAAGAGAACTTTCGTAATTTTAGAATTTTGAATTAAGTTTTTTGTGGATACAAGATTGCATTTTGTGAAGGTAGTCAAAAATGGGTGATCAAAAAGTGACTATAATCGATCATTAATAAACCAACGATTCATTTATCAAAAGCTCCTTTTAATAATCATTTTACCTACAATTTAAATGTCGCTCCCGATGCGGTATTCAAACCAATAAGCATCTCTTTGCACTGTTTTCAAGATCGAGCCTGATTCAGTTAAATTGCATGCACAATAACACATTAACATTTATCAACCGAAATTTCGAAATTGAACCTTCAGTTTTGCTTTTATGAGCGATAGGAAAATGCGAAACAACCTATCGTATAGCCCTGTCGGACGGTTTTGTTGTATTTTACGTATCAAGTAATTAATTAAGTAAAAGGTTCATTTGTGATTTTGCAAAGTTAATGGAAGGTAAGACCGTCTTGTAGTTAAATCAATTGACGTACATCGATGTACCAATTTATTCCAATTATTTTATATCCATATCATGCAGGCGACTTTGGCAAATGCATTTTAGTTCGAAAGTTAAACCCATGTGTTACTGTCAGGGTAATATGGCTAGTGCTTTTTGTGCTATGAAGCTGTTCTTGGGTTGTATTTTCACATTAGCTGGTCGTCAATGGGCTATAAACATGCATTAGGTTGGTCCGTACGAAAAGTTGACTGTGGCATGAGACATGAATTGCCTTGATTAACGTGCATCTGATTCAGATTACTTTTCGCTATGATATTGGCCTACACACGCCATTTATGGCTATAGGATTACTAGCTAATTCTATCTGGGTTAGTTTTCCTCTAGGCCTATGGTCCGATGCATGTTTCCCAATATTATATTTAGGGTAAAATTAAGGCTAGGGTTAGGTTAAGGTTAGAATTTTAATATTTACGTAATTGGTTATAATAGTTTTGATTCTTTAAGACAGGTGGCGATTAACTGATACGTGACAAAAGGGCAGAAACTCGGTGATCTGCATCTCCAGCCTTAGTGCTTGATACATTTGACTTTTCATTGCTTCCAGGTACTAGCTAGCGCAGCCCCACTGGGAGTCTTGTACAGTAGTAATAATAATAATATGAATTATTTCTCTTGTAGATATCTCGATAGGTTTACTATACTATTGACTTTGAAAATAAGAGCTTGATACACTTGACTTTCCATTGCTTTCGTGTATCTAGCGCCGCCCCCACTGGGTAGTAATAATAACAATATGTATGAATTATTTCTCTTGTAGATATCTCGATAGATATACTGTACTGTTAACTTTGAAAATAAGAAAAGAAAAATTGCCAAAAAATGTACACAATTTTGTTTTCCCTTTAGTTATAGGATAATAGCCCCAACACATATGGGCCATTCTGGGAACTTAATACCCTTAAATGTATATGATATATTAAGCTGAATCGGTTGCTACGTGAGGTCATGCTAAGATCATGGACATATCAACTGTGTTAGTATATTATATTTTTGAGATTATAAATTATACATGTCGTACTAGAGATATAAAAAAAAATTCACAAAGGTGCTAATAAAAAACTAAAGCAAAAGTCGGGAATTACCTGGATCATCGACCAACCAGTGAGAGTCAAATCCTGCGCAAAACCCAGCAATGGAGTCCCCTGCCGTGTATCGGAGAACTTCTGTGTTAATGACGTGATCCATTAAAGGCTGTTTCTTAATGGTGCTTTGTGTAGTCACGTTACCATTGGTCTATTTAAAAAAAAAGATAACATGGATGAAAAAATGCAATGATCATATTTGCTACTGTAAGAATAAAATATAACAAGTATACTATATATTAAATATAACAACTATGCTATATATTAAATTATAATTAAAGGGTAGAACAAGCTTGTGAATATATTCTTAATGAATATGCTCATTTTCAAATTTGAACGTTAAGCATTTTAGATATGTGGTGTCATGTCTAGGGCTTAGAACCGATTTTCAACTTTTCAAGTTATTTCGCACATTTCAAAAAGAAAATAATGAAAATTATTGTAAGTTGAAATAATTCAACATTTTTGTAAAGGTGTTGAAAAATTATGGGTTATTGAAAAATTGAACGTTGTAATTTGAAATAATTAATTATTTTTTCTCATATTCAATGTTTACATTCTTTAGTATGTTTAGGAAAGGTCAAGCTGTCACTCAACTATAATCCTCCATTCACATAACCTAGTTCACAAAACAGGTAATAACTGTTAACTATTCAACACAGTTAGAAATGAGTAGATATACCTGATATTATTTTTGCATTTCCAGCTGTCATAAGTTAAATGGCTCATTTCAAAAAGTCTAATAATTTGTTGTACTGTTAAAATTTATGCAATAAAATATGTTTGTTTTGACCATCTTGTCATGTTAATATTAGAAAAAATAACAATTTTATGGAAACGTGCCTCTAGCTTAGTCTTAAGGTGCTGAAGACATGAAAACATACCTTTTCAGACGCTTTGTATATGTTGTCGAAGGAATCCGCTTGGCGGTTCTCGGAAATAGGCATAACATAGCATGTACGCTTTTTGATTTCCTTCGAAACCATATAGCCCTATATATGAAACAAAAATGTGACTTTCATGAGAAATAATAATATAATTTAAGTGCATTATGCAAAGTCTTAAAAATCGTTCATGTAAGTAAATTAAACTTAACGTTAAACGTTAGCTACATTTTAAAATGTCTGAGTTGTAAATTTTAATTTGCAGTTACAATACATTTTTCTAAAATAAACCACCAATTGTCTCACCGTTTTGAAATCCTCCATTGTAACAGCATTAGCACTTCTCTGCGTTATAACGATTTCTTTTTTCTCAGGGTTAACCTCGACCTCTTCTTTTTCAGTTTTGTCATTAATTTTGACATTTACTTCGTAATGATGCGGGGTCTAAATTTAAATTAATTATTAAAATGAAAAAAAAAATATTAAAAATTATGTAAATAATTAGAAATGATATAAAACAATAATATGTCACTGAGCAGTACTATTTAAAAAGTGTTTGAATGTAATCTAGTTTTACGATTATTGGCGTATTTCATAAATTACCTTATTGCTTAGTATTCTTGAGAGTAGACGGTAGGTACAGATTTAAGAAATTTCAACTAAAATGCATCCCAAATGCCTAAACTATCTGAATTTATGCAGCAGAATTATATAAAATCAAAAGCGATTATCATATTACTGCATGAGTCTAATAAGTTATACAGCCAGTACCTGTTTCGACTCCTCGGATGTTTCACCCCTCATAAAATTAGCAGTAAGGACGACGCCTGTCGTGACGAAAATGACAGTGCAGATCAACACGGTGATACCAACGGCACATAGCGTCTTCTTGTTACCTTTTACCACTTGGTACGTGACTGGAGCAGTATAAGCCTAAAAAAGTTACATTGCAAAACAAAAAACTACTGCAACAAAATGTACGTACGTTACAGGACTACATAGTACACTACTCTAAAACGAATGACTATATAGCAAACATAACTGTTGTCGTTTTATGTCAAAAGCGAAAAATAAATAATTAATTAAAATAACACATGTCATTAGAATTTAGCAAAAATATAGGTTTTCTACATTTAAAAAAAATATGTTATATATTAAAAAACAAGAGTTTCTCAAAAAAGATGTAATAGCAAGCTATTTACTAACCGGAGGCACTGCGCGTTCGGTTTCACACTTTTCCATCTCAGTAGATTTAAATTAATGTCACTGGAAGTACATGTACAGGCTAACCGTCAGTCTTGAAACAAGAATAGCCAGTAAAGAATATTATAAAAGCGCGCGCACTCTTATATAACCTCTGGATGTCGAAAAACAAGGAAATAACGGTTTTTGCTGGAAACAAAATAAAACATAAACACTATTTTTTTTAAATAAAACGATTTCCATTTATGGTGCTTTTGTCTGAAATGAGCCAATAGCGTTTTTAGGGAATTTCCATTCGGAAAAAAACTTGAGATGAAAAAAAAATATATTGAAAAAATATGTTTACCCCATTTTTTTTTTTAGCCAACTTTCCAATTCTTCCCATGCATGCATTACGTTTGTGTCAAAAGCGACAGTACGTGCAGGTAACATATGTTAGAAAGTGGTGCATGATCTACAGCACAATTCACATTCGTTGAAACGCATGAAGAGACTGTTGTGCTTAGAACATCCCAGTTTATTTCATAAAGCATACATAAATTTAGACCCATCTACTTGCCATAACTTTCTTTTTCAATGTTGATTAGTGTATCAATTTGAAAAAGGAAAATTGTATATTTGATGGCTCGTTTTATTTTCGCGCTTAAAGTGAAGTGTTTTGAGATCGTATTTACTAACTACATTTTAATTAAATTAGTTATGATCGACACCCTTTTTCTAGGAAAATGGAAACTACAAGTAAAAGCTACCTGTACGATTTTGACGAATAATGAATAGTAATCTGCAATATCTGGATATATTATTATCTTTTTAGTCATTTTAATCTCAAACTATGCAGATGTAGGTGTTGCAAGGTTACATAAATGCAACGGACCTTGTGTGCAAATTAAGGCTGAGCCGGTATGTATGTTGTTTCAATAACTAAAAATGGTCAGTTTTATATATATATATATATATATATATATATATATATTTCATGTTATTCTTGGTCAGTATAGCATATTAGATGTGGCAGTATATAAATGTTTTATATTTTTGGTTAATATCATATCTTGATATCGTGAAATACAGGAAACAAACACTATTTAAATACACGGAGCAATTTATACTTTAGAGTATGTAATTTATTACATGTACCTAACCTTTGTCCGCTTAAATTTACATGTAAGTTTTGTTTATTAATTAGTATCAATAATAGGATGTTAGTTGCGCATGCGCATGTTCTGGTACGTTTAGGAAAAAGATTTACTATTAAACAAGAATAATGCTATCCCTTTAAGGGTGCGTACATTTATTTCAAACAGTGCTGTTGAAACAGAACATTTTATGACAAGTGATTTTTTTTTACATAAAACTGTAAAAATACTGTAATCTGTCAACTCTGCACATGGAAGAACTAATTGCCCGATGTATAAAATATAATTTCAAAGGACTTCTAACCCCATTTAAAACTGAATACATTTGCAGCGCAAATTCTCCTTTGATCTATTCCATAATTAATTCATCAATTCTGCTTATATTGGATAATAATTATAAAAGTACATGTCGTTTTCAGTTTTTTGTGGAATTAATAAATATATATATTTAAAATAGTGATGGTCGCGCTGTACAAAAAAAACACAGCCCCTTTGTATCATGTGTTTGTATAAAGCTCATCAAAGTGAAACGTAACAAAAAGTGAAAAACAGAAAATTGAAGTAAAGTTTTGCCAACTGTATATGTTCAAAATTGATTGAAAGTGTGTAAAAAAAACTACCAGGAAATAATTATTTGGTCTCGTTCCAAAGAGTCAAAAAACTGTTAGCGCGTGCCTTTATTTTCTGAACTGTAATTTTTATTTTCGTGATTATCAGTGCATAAAAATCTTCCCTGGCAGTTAATTTTAAATAAGCATCCTGGCACGGAGTGCGTATTCCCTACCTAGTAAAAATTTACCGTCCGCAGTCTACTGCTTTTCCAACTGAGTTCAAACAGCAGGTGCATGTGCAGCTCAGCATACTGCAATATTTAGTTTAAAAAAAATATATCTCTAATGTTTCTAACATAGTTTAATCGATTCATAGTTCTTATATTAGAATTTTGCCATTATAAGACATAAAAACATATTTGTTTGTGCACCTTTCTGTAACACCCCGGGAGTAATATAAGATTAAAACTGCAATCTCACATGAATTTTCTCAGGGATTAAATACCTTACAGTAGGCATTTTGCCAACAGCTTTTTAAAAAAAAATATCTTAATCAGGAAATCATACGGAATATATTTTACAGATTAACCTATGATAAAAGTGCGGTGACAGTTTGCAAAGTATGAATAAGCAGGCTATGTGAGAGTTTACATATGGAAGAGATACACGCATTCTAGAACTTTTTCTTTTTTTAAGATTTTTGTAGTAAGCCTGTAATAAAAGCATACTCATTTCTTAGTTGAATTATATATATTCAATAATTAATAATTAATAATTAATATTCAATTAAATTACATACGTTATCAAAAACTGCTGAACTTACATATAAAATTCTGATAAAATTTAGTTTACCATATATATGTACAAATTTAACACAATTTTTTTTAATTTCTATTACTACTAAATATTTTGTAATTCATTAGCACATGTCTTTATCCTGACGTTTATCTTTACTAATGAGTTGCGTATTATAAATGATGTACTAAGTAATTAATTAAAATGTTATTATAAGAAAAAACTCTATACTGCCCACTTTATTTGTAACACATTCAATAGCTGCAACAAATGTGAAACTTCACAGACAAACCTGCACTATATACACATGCAGTTTAGATGTCTAATATCAACAATGCAACTCAATTACATGGTTAGCGTTCCTATTGTGGGGTACAGTATACACTGTAATTTTTTTTCAAACAATTTATTTTATGCTTATTAAAAAAAAACGATATTTGCTCTACCGACATAAATGTATCAAAATGATTGATGCATTATATGGCAGTTTTTGTGTGTGTAAACATTCCTTAAAAACAATAAAATGACTATCTAGACACCTGTGTATTATATAGGTCGTTATGTACTTTACAGTAACTGAATCGCATTCTTTTCTGTCTGTTTAATATAAGGAAAACGAACATTTCAAAACAGTCATCAAAAATTGGAAGATCTACTTTTTGTAGATGTTTTGCTAGCCAAGTTTAAAAACTAAGTTTTGTTTGCATTCCTTGCTAACGATAGCATATGTTTACACTGCATGGGCCACAAACGTGTATACAGAAAATATTAATAATTTTCAAACACTGTTTACATGAGTTAAACTAATTAAATGAAAGACAAAATATTAAGTCAAATACATACTGAAACCAAGTATTTTAAATATCGGATAAGGTTGAATTGGCTGAAGGAATGTTTAATGCAATATAGGAAGAGTATTACTTTGTAGATCAAACAAATTCCAGGTATAAAATTCATTTTTCCTTAACCCGTGAAATGAATCATTAGACAGGTAATTTCTTCAAAGTTAAAATAGCAGTTTTATATATAAGTTCTATCTGTGCTTTTGGCAGAAGTTGTGATAAATGTTATTGTTACTTTCATGATAAAAAATACGAAAATTGACGTGAAATGCTAATTTTATAAAATTAATGCATTTAAATTAGAAAGAACAAGCCAAACAAATTAAAAGCTACTAGTTTTCTGTTAATACCAACAGTAAGTAGGGAACATTTAAAATGAAAGAATGTTTATTTGGATTTTGTAATATAGCCATTTAAATAGAACTTGAAAATCACTAGCCCAAATACAGATTGATAATCAGGAAATAATGTCACGTAATTATCGCATTTGGATAACTGTATGTAAATCATTTGGCTTTGTTCCATGTATCCTGTAGTCAAAAGACATGCATGGGTTGAGAGATATTTTAAGATATTAAAAAAATCCATCTGCGGCCAAGGTATGCAGTTAAATAAAAGCAGCTATACGATTTGTAGTCGGACTACTTTTTTGTAAAACCATCCATCCTTTATCACTTTGTGCAAGAAATGACTCAGTTATTACTCTATAAGGAAGGCCGCATCGTACATATTCTTTGAAAAAAGACCAAATTGCCATCTGCTCTTTACACTTTATTACATTTCAACCTCGTGATAGTTCTAAAAGATATTGGCAAAAACATAAACACTTCCAATTTGCATTCAGGATCCGATCCAGGCACTTCTCTAGATTGAACTGCGACCCGGAACTGCGCAATGCTACAGGTCATGCAAATAGGGCTTTACTTTATGTAGCCAAAGAACAAAATGAGATATTCAAAATTGGTACATGGAGCATTTTTTAATAAATTCCAACCCTCAGTGTATTTAGATATTTCCATAAGCTGCTAAAAAGAGCGCGCCTCAAGGGTAATGTAAGGTCTGTCTTTCTAGCTCCTGACATGAGCATTTATCTTTGCGCTAGTAAATAGGTCATTTGTGTCGGGTAACGTGACTGACTGGGATTTTCCCTTTGATCTCAAAATGGCAGGTGTGAAGTATTTTAACTCATTCTGTGCTTTCGCATGTTTTTATGGAATTTTATATTCCTTTCAGGTAAATATTTCTTCACGTAATGCTTTATTGTCTCTAGACTACATGCAACAGCTATCGGAGTCGGATAAAGCTGATTTTAAAACGATTGTGAATGCTATTTTATTTACTGGATTATTTGATCGATCAACAAAATAACATAGATCGACCAAATATTTCCGCCTCCAGAACCGGTTACTTAACACGTTTGACAAATAAAGACATAAAATTAATTGCTCTTTTTCTTCGTCTGTATTTGTATAATCAATTCCGAAATGGAAATTTATTTCATCACATGAAATAGTAGGAAACTGTTATCGTCATCTTGTTGGACGTTAATTACTGGCGAGATTGCCTTCACTTTCTTTGGGAAGAAACTATTCCTATCGGAGTCACAATTACAATGTAACTGAACAGCCTTGATGTAATACTCAACATTTTAGCATTTATCCTAACAAAGGCAACTACGAGACCAACAACTCTTCATTTCTCATCGTTCGTTTTCACACTGTATATTCTATGATGCGTGATCGAGCTAGTCTATTTTTATCATTTTTACAGGGTACAGTGGAGGCAAGACCAATATATACATCAGACATTAATAAATTGAATGATAGGACTTCAAATCTCGGTATGCTTACATATGCTAGGTACAGTAATACCGCGCAGTAAATGTACACTAGTACTCCTCTTTGATAATCTTAATGCAAGTGTTCTTGAAGTTGCGGGCGCTACTGCACTGGGATCATAACAAGTATAATTAAATAGGGGCTCCCCATCTTCATAACAGGCATCGGTATATATAGTTAACTATGGGTGTGAGATTTGTAATCATCTATACTACACGTACTTCTAGTAGACTAAACCAGTACTTGCCACTCACGCTCATTGTTGAGATAGCGTTTTAATATCTACTGGAAGAAGGCTCTTTCTTGAAAGCTCTGTGAACTCCCCTAGCCCTAGATGATTTATCCTGGACCTCAAGAGTAACGTGCAACATTGGTTATAGAAACTCCCAATGGTTAGAAGTCCATTTTTATTCATTTCGTAGTTAGTTTAGTAAGTACATAAGTTTTTTATTTTAGTACGCGTCACAGACTCGATATTGCTTTTTTTGATTCTGAAGGTACATCCTGGAAAAAATACCTGTATTGAGAAATGAAACTTGTTGAATAGATGCCGCTTTACAGTATTGTTACTATTAACTGTTTTCATTTTAATTACTCCAGATAGCAAGCGAAACGTCCAAAGAGAATGTGAAGATTATCAGGTAAGCATAAGTTGTCAACATTACTGTTCACAGTTTTAAGGCATATTGAATACACTATAAGTTTTACCTGATAAAAAACCTGTGTTATAAGCTTAGGTGTGAATATTTCTATGTGACTGTAAAACACGCTAGCATACAAATATGCTTTGTTTGATGAACGCTGATAGTATCATGTATATATTTTCAAAGACAACATATTTTTGTAAGACGAACATTTACTTTTCCTGTATAATCAATTACGTTTTGACTTAATGTTACACAGTACTGAATGTGAGCTCTTTTTGTCTTCCAGTATAAATATCTGAATAGTGATACTGGCCAGTTTATTTGCGTAAACAGAACCAACTGTCAACCTGGATTTACTCCGGTGATTACTCAACCCAAGGAAGATGAAGATTTTCAGTGTCAAAAATGCCCAAATAAAACGCAGAAGTCAGTATCTGGTAGTGCCAAATGTGAACCATGGAAAAATGAAACGTGTTCGATAGGTGATAAACATATACAGTACATGAACTTATTTGTGCTCGAAAAGAATCCACAATAGCATTTTCTTCGTTTGATCTTATGGATTATACACGACAAGCTTAATGCAAAGGAAATCAGAATTGCAAGGATTTCTGTAGCATATACTACATATTCGCGAAACAACAGCTTGTTGGAATTGCTGGTTAACCGCTGGTGTTAAAAATAAACAGAACTTAAAGAGTTTACTTGACGTATTTAGTTATTTGTAAATTCAGATTAAAATCTGATTTCTTGAATTGAAGTATTGTTATTGATTTAATGCAGGATGGTATCTTGTACGGAATGCCACCGCTGAACATGATGGATACTGCTCAATGTGTGAACCTGGGAAGTTTACCTATGACCCTGATGCTAGAAGGTAAGTATACCAAAAATGCAGTAAAGTGCAATGTCATCTGTTCTGTCGATGATATAGCAGAGTCATGTAGCCTTTGCATGAGACATTTATTAAAGAAAACTATGAAAACTAAAAACGTGTAATGATAATAAATAATAAATTACATAAACCTGCTTCACCCAAATTCAAAAAATCAAAATGTTTTAGTTGAATGTTCATGGTTCCTAATTACATGCACTTTGTCCCATTTCCTAAATAGTTTAGATCAGAAAAGTAGTACATACTTTATATACTTATATTATTGTGTCCTTTTAAGCTTGCAATGCTCTGTTCTGTACAAACATCATTACTGTATTTGC
>JAOXYB010034729.1:0-29483 GCA_028565635.1 Phoronis ovalis | reverse complement strand
ACATTTTGATAAAATAACATTAGCACAATGACAGTATAGTTTTTGAAAAATATCTCGCATTCGACTGTTATAAATTTAGTCCCAGCTGTTAATAGCATTCAGAAATAAATTTTATCTTCTAAATAATGTAACTGCACGTAATTAGAATTTAGAAGTATTTTTAAATTTACAGTTTGTAATGTACTAAAAAATTAATTGCACAATCAAAGAACTCATAGTATAATTTTTAGTATATTGAATTAAATATTTTTTCTCAATTTCAGGACTTTTATTTCTAAAAGTGGGGCACAAGTGCTTAAATTAAATAAGGCAATCACTTTAAAACCTCTTACATGCAAATTATCGCTAATTTCATTAAAATCATACTACACTATAATGGTAAAATCTTTTTGGTAAACTTTGGCGTTTTAAATTTCATATCAGTATGAAAATAAGTAAATATTGTCTTAAATATCATCTTATTTGAATATATGATGAATATAATGATAGAAGGAGCACTTTGTATTTAACACCCGCAGGTGACAAAAAAATGTCTTAGGAATTAAAAAATATAATCCCTTTGGGAAAAAAGTATCACCACTTAACAAAAGAATATTTACCGAGTCTTGTTTAGATTAAAGGTGATCAAATGGGTTTATGATGGTACTTTTTATTCGAATCTTTCGTAATTAAAAAAAAATAATAACTTTAAGGTAGAAAATGGCTTAGAAGCGACATTCTTTACCTAGTCGGCCACTTATATTTTGCAATGATAAAGTGTGTTTACTGTCTGTATTTTGCCGGTAGGGGGCGATAATTCTGTGGTAACTTTTTACAATTATGAATATTTTAAAAAAAGTATAAAATATCAAATCTGGACCAGAAGAGTCTTGCCGAAAATTTTAAAGAAAATGCTTCATCAGTTGTTTACTCCTTGTTTACTTCTTGGGCAAGGCAATTATAAATAATAATCCTGCGGTAAATAACTCAGAATGTCGACATAATTAGTTGTGCTATACAAATATAAAAAGAAGGGACTAGGCACAAAAAGTATTTTTTTACTTATCCATACTAAACTAAGAACAAGGTAAAATCGGGATTGAAATTCGTGGGATATTAAGATATTTTCCTAACCGATAAAGGGGTAATATCAAACCTCTCTGATTTCAGATTCGTTTATATATGACAATTTTCACGTACTACATTTTAAAAGGCCCTCGAGTGGTATCATTCCACTTTGTACCTGGCCACATTCAGATAGGGTTGGTTATCAGCCATGCAGGTGTCAAAATTGTCGCAAAGTGTTTGCTTAATCGGCAATCAAAACGTTAATAACACACTATAAAACATGTTGGTCACTGATAACATTTGTATAGTTTTACTGTTAAGTTTTCTATAGTTTTAGTGCTAACTGATTTTTAGTTTGTACAGTTTAAGAAAACAGTTGCTTCAAAATTGTATTAGGCCTTCTTTTTAGTATCGTTAAATTTATGCAGAATTAGAAATTCGCACTTCGTTACGAATGAGAAGCAAATGAGTTATACTTTGCAAAAAATAGTCCATTGCCCAATATCTATTTATCAAACTCACCCAACCTGTTATGAAACCAATACATGAAAAAAAAATCTAGTTAGCATACTCATTGTCTTCTTGGTTTCACGTCTGAATCTTTGAACGGCTCCAGAACAGAATGTTTTGATGATCACCGAGTAATTTATTCATAATCAAGGTTTGTGTGCTAGAAACAAACTTATATCAAAATTAATTATTTTGAGCGCCTTTTTAGTACAAAATCGAATAACCTGCGGTTAGCTGAGTACCATATGTGATATAAAATCTTCATACACACATGGATAACACAGATTTTAAATTAAAATATCTACAGTATGGTATTTGATAAACAACTTATTATAAATGTATGCATGTATATGTTTCCTCTCCAGAAGCGATGTTGTGTATTAAAAAAGTAAGTGTTACCTGTTTTGTTCGTGTAATGAGCCATGTAACTGATGTAAACACCTGTTAGCGAATGCAGAAAACAATCCGAACAGCCATAAGTGTAAATATACATATAATTTACATATAATTTAATTTTGATTTATCTACTAGTTAGTTGTTCATTTGTCTATTGTTTTGTGGTGATATTTGATACGCTAGTAGTCATTATTGTAACGTAGCTATATTAACATTTGAAAATGTATTTACAAAATCTTAATGTTTCACATTAAAAAAGTAATATTTTAAAAATGATTAATTACCATCAATGACATATTAAAGGCAGGTAGGGCGGAGAGTGATTGTCAACGAGATTATGAAATATGAAACAATGCTGTAGGTCTAGATTTCAGAATTATCAATCAAACTTCACTTTCTTTTGTGAAACAACAAATTTGGACTAAAAAAGGAGACAGTTAACAAATCTAACATTTCGGGATTAGTGATGATCACACTGAGTTATTGAGAGCAACAAACATTACTCCCAAAACGACGAAGTTAGTCAGCTTACACACTAGAACTCCATAAATTTGTGGTGACGAAATCTATTAATCACTTGGTTTAATACTTTGTATACCGACTCTACATAAATAAAAACAGAGTAATACGCGTTAGGCGAGAGGAATATGTCTAAGGCTTAAAGAAACTAGCCTTCCACTACTGTTTTTGTATACCTTTCTTTTTTAGATATATATTCAGCATTAATTTTCATGAATCGTAGAGTACTGTTTGCTATCCTTGTTCTTTTTCAAAAACAACTTAAAATACCAAATTATTCTGAGCAGTCGTTACCTTTTTAATTAATTAATGTTAACTCATTAAAGTAATTTTTTAATGTGACACTACAGAAATATTCGCTCAAAAACAGTAATAAACCTCAAAAACTTTTACAATTAGTTCCATGACGTCATTGGTAACTAAGTTTATTGAAGAACTATTTCGTTGAAGAGAATAAACATTTTATTAACAAATGTTCTACAAAATTAAATAAGATCCAGAGAATAAAAGCGATCTACCGTTGGAAAATGGTCAAAATACAGCAGTCTGTTATGATTACAAAAGAACTATTTCTGTAGCAACAGCGATACTCTTTGATTTTAATGTATCTAAAACTAAACTAAAACACATCACAATTCGTATCAAATTTGCCTTCTGTTATATTCTTCATAAATTTCATAAGGACGATGGATTGACCAAAGTAGTAGCAGATAATTATTCCAAGGAAGTTTTATTCTAAAAAAATCGAAAGTGACCATCTTATCGGTACTTTAATCTACTCCGTTATTTTAATAATCTTAACCTTAACTACCATGCGAAAACAATTAGTGACATTCAAAAAGAAATACATAAATTATTTCTAAATGTTCCCCTTTAAATGATGTATTAGGCTACGACCTTGCACTGAGACATTATACCTCTTTCACTGCGCGAATTAATCTGTAGGTAGTGATTGGGTAGTATTCTGCCGCCTGTAATCTGTCGATAAATTTATAAACAGAAATGCGGTTCCTCTGATTGGGTGTTCAGTAATTCGTATTAAAAGAATACAGCCAACAGTTTACATATAAGCTTAGTTTTTATATTTTTGGATAACTTTTAGTCGTTTAAAGTATTTTAAGATTTTTTTGAGACCTTCTGAGATCTGCTAATAACATTTCTACTTTACTGTGATCACAGGATTTAAGTACCGGCGTTGCATTAAATAAATAGACAAGTGATTTGGAAAGATACGTGAACAGCCAGTGGAAGAATATAATTATGCAAGAGATGTAACAGGTAATATTTGTATAAACAATTAAACTATTATTATTTAATGTATTTTCTTGTTGTTGTCTTGTTTTAGGGGAAATTAATTATTTCGTGACCTTTGATATAATAACTGTTTGCCTAAACACCTAATAGCATAAGAGATAATATATAGCTATAGAGTCCTAAATTGTGTAGATAGCAAAAACTACACAACCAATTCCTTAAACTTCAATTAAGAATGTTCGAGAACAATAGAGAAGTAAAAAACGGATCAGATTGGAAATAAAATATAAAAACATTCCAGGCAGGTTTTGATGCCGTACTTTTAATGTGGTCATTCCCCGGGTCATCCCTTATGGACGTGAATTCAGAATTGTACCTTGCTAATTCCTCGTGGGTAAACCAACCCAAATCCATCAGGGAAAATGTTTGTGCTTTAAAGTTCAAGAATTCTAGTTTACATTTTTTCCAGAAGGATAATCGAGACATCGAATTAAACATTCTACAAATACAGTTCATCTGAATTTCTGATCTCCATCAGTATTCAGTCGATTTATGCACATATTTAATAAGGAAGAATAGGGCAACATTCGGACGCACAGTTAACGGAAAGTTCCTTGTTTGACACTTTGTTAAATACTTTGGAGTGGTTGAAATTTGTTTGTACAGCACACACTTGACTTTAGTAATACCAGCACAAATCTATAAATTGGGTCGTAATTAAACAAAAACTTGGTGATATTGCCTAAATACAGGGCTTCTGTAAAAAAAAGACTGTAGACCGATTATTCAATTGTGATTGAGAATATGTGTATGTATGGTCATGTATGTACATATGTATTTTATATATACCGCTATATACATGTAGTAATTATCACATATAATAGTATAATTGCCCTAAATTATTCTGCATGAGGAACAAGTTCATCAGCAAATAATCATTTTTGTCAAGAGCTAAATGAAAGTTGTCACTGTGTGTTTCTTAGTTAGTCGGAATCTCCAAATAACTTCCGAAATAACTGAGACTCTTGACTGTAATCTTGACCACCCGGCTATCGACACAGGCTTTGGTCCCATTCAGTTACAAAAACACGTTTTGTTCGTGACTCGTGTTTGTCCAAGCCGACAGCTTGTTAGGCTCTTTTCTGCATGGTTTGTAGAGGTTAAAAAACAAAAATAATATGAGATTTTCTGTACAGATAGCCTATAGATCTTTATTTCTTGGGATTCAAGAATATGGGACCCAGGGCTAAGGATTATAAACGCTGTACTAGACCGTATAATGATGCCCAGGTGTATCTATTACATAATATTAATTTAATTTTTATAATATTTTCTACGATTTATCGTGTAAGCCGCAAGTCAGCAATACCTTTTCACACAATGAAAGCTAATAAAAACACAACAGCCAGTTAGAATATATTGTTTAAATTAGGAAACGAACAAAACCCACGTGTATTCGAAGACACATTCATTGCGATTATTGATATTTGTAGCATCAATATTTGCAAAATAAAATAATTTAGATTTTATTATGTCAAATTCAAAAACGATTATTGCAACTTGATTATCGCCTATTGCGGTAAATATTTTGGCGAAGCTTTAAAGTTTTATGATTCTGTACAAGACAATAAATATATTTTCTAAGATTCAGTGTAAATTTTACTTGTAAGTGATAAATTACTGCATCCTGTTTCAGAATTTCCTACATTTATAATTTATGCCCACATCAAACTGATTTGAGGCTTTAATATTCTTCAGTATGTTAAAAAGGTGACATCCGGCAAATGGGAAAGAAAACCATCTTAAATTAAGTATCTGCAAAAATGCATGCAGTCATCGTTGTAAAGAACCCGCGTGCGTCCATGCTGTACTTTGCTGGTAACTATATAACAAAATTCATTGTTAAGCAAAATTACTGCGTTTGGAAAGTCGTGCCCGGATATTTATTCTGTTGATACGATTTGTAGCATGCGCGAATAGTCATGTATCGTTTATTTTACCACCACGTTACGGTTATAATATACATAAAAGAAACAATATTGAGTGACTGAATAAACTAAAATTAATTGCAATCTACTATAGGTGATAAACTAAATATAGCGTAACTTGAATACACACTGCATTTGGGAATTGGTGACGGAGTGTCTATGAAGAGAGTCCACGAGAAAATATTTCACTTTTTCATTATGAAAGTTTTCTCACAAGACTCAGCGGCTAGATGCTTATTTAAATTTCTGCCATACCACAATTAATACAATTTCCTCAGAGTAATCAAAATTTAGTTGTCTTTTCATTACTTGCTTGATTAGTATCCAGAAGATATTTAACATACCTGATTATGAACAAAGTTGCCGCTAAATTCTTATACTGACTTAATTCGTAAAGAAATATTTAACGTAGTTATTAGTATATGTAATACAATTAAAATGATATGTTTAATCGTTTAGGTTTAGAGTTTTATCAAAGGTAGACAATGCGATTATTTAGTTTTATCTTAGCATACGTGTATATCTATAAAATCAGCCAAAATGTGTTTTTATATTTTAACTTATGTAACATCTAAACAGAATATTGGTAAATCAATTATCGTAATTGAAAAATAGTAAAATTATCTAACTATTCACTTGGTGTTTCTATGACTTTGCTGACATGACCTCAGGTTAAAATTGAAAATAAAATAAATTACTTTTTGAGTAATACAAGAAAACTGTAAACACAAAATTAATTTGTAAAAAAAATGTTGTATGGCGTTCAAAAACGACCATAAAAATAAATATGGTATGTAATTATTAATAAGTAGAATACTAGATGTACCTCTAACATCACTGCATAAACGACGAAAAATTATCTCCAATATAAATGTACAATTTCAGTAAACCTTTTAGTGCATGCTAGATAAAAAATACACGAGAAAAATAAAACAACAGTACACTCTGATACCCTCAGGGTAAACTTTAGATCAGTAACAATGATATTAGATTACACGTGACATTTATAAAATCAAATGAAACAAGGTAAAGAATTAATAAGATCAATTTATTTACTATGGTGTAACTCCCTCATTCGAGGAAAAAAGCGTTACTTTTTGAGATGTTTGCGTTTACCCGAAAAATGCTACGATATGTAACAGATCTCTATGAAGTAGTTGGTTTTTTATTGACTCTGTCACATCATATAATATTTATTTGTTTTATTGTAAAGTCAAAGCATGAAGATAAAGATGTCTTTCTTTATGGCTCAAAATCTACATTTATATTATTTCCAATAACCAGGGTTAACATTTTATTACCTGGGTTAAACAGGATGAGGCTGGGTGAATTGTAGTATGTTTATTCGCCGTCTCGTTTAGTATGTAATATTTCTGTCATTGCTCTCTTCGTTAAATAACATTACAGGTTAGTAAGAATTTTTATAACTCAAATAAAACAAAAATTACAGATACATGTATAAATACATTGGCGTCTGCCATGACATAGAGAGTGATTAATTGTAAAAATTCCCGAAAGAGATTATTTTAAAAAATCATGATTAAAGCGGACTATTACTACTGGTGGTTTATTGCAGTCCTCCGCCATTCATTCAGTGAAGAGTTGATCAGTTGATGTTGAGTACAATAAATCACGGCACCACGAAGCCCTGCTTGTTGCTATTGGCAGTTATAAACCAAAATACCCCTTGTGGTATAATAGACAGTATAGTTCATCGGCAAATACGGCATATAACATACCTCTAGACTTCCAAAATGCTATAAGTCAATAAAAAAAATTGGTATGTGCTTTGTATTTTATCTTGATAAACACATTGTATGTTTACTTGAACTAAATCCGTTGACTAAAAAGTGAGAAGTCACCGCACTCCGCATTGTTAATCACAACACCCGTGCCTATAAATAAAGTAATACGACAACTGTTTGACTCATAATCAGATAAGAATGCCTTAACCAGAAGTTATTAATACTACAAATAAAAAATACATCAAAGCCAACATTAATCGTATATCCATCCCGGGAAATCCATGCATCCATGCATATGTGTGCGTATTTCCCTACAGAGTATACATTGTATGATTGGGGCCATTGAATTTCCAAAGAAACTTACGGTGTCTTTATTGTATCCTGCCTGTGTCTCTCATGGGATGAAAAAACAAAAAAAGGACTTACTATTGATATTACAATAAATTCAGCTATCTTCAATTATATGGAGTACCGAGAGAAAAACATTCAAATCTCCTAAAAAGTTGTATACATTATTCGGAGTCACTTCAGGTTTTATACAAACTTAAATATGCACAAAATGCACTTAAAATGCACACTGTCACGTCGAGACCTGTCATTATACAGTTGATATTGAGCATTCGCTAGGTATTACAAGTTTTGTTCTAAATATTTATAAGTTGGAATGAAAGTGGCATGATTTATTATCTGTAAGATTATTTTCCAGTGACACCATTTAGTTGCGATAGCACATTTATGATACAGTTATAATACAACATTTTTCCTAGATCTGTTCCAGTGAAAATTTGCAATTTTTTTCGTAACTGTTCAAAATTTTTATTTTATAAGATTTTTTTTTAAATTCTTTAACTATGGAACTGCACATGCTTGTGTTAGGAAAACAATAAGACAAATTTTATAACTTATCTGACTATATATAAATTTGGTCATCTCCAAAACAAATAATATGGGAATTTCTTACATTTTACGCAGGACAACAGTTCAACGAAAAACAAATTAAATAAAGATTTAATCTCACGACTATACCTTATCCTATTTCATTATTCCATGTCATCTTCTAGACATCCATTTGAATGCTTCCCAAGCTACTTTTCACGTATACCTTGACAGCAAGCAGTTACACAAATATGTTTTTACACTAAGGGTGTGTTGAAAACGTGTTCCTGTTGACAGAAAAAGTAATTCAAGGAAATTAAATCGTGTTATTTGAATTCAAAACGATATCACAGTACGTACATTATTTTATTATGTCCACTCAAAGTTTGGCTAGGAAAGAATTATCATGATAAATTGCATGATGCACGCGCCAATGTTTAACTTTACGCCTTATACATCAAAAGTAAAAAAAGTTCTAGTATTAAATGAATAATACGATTATATTCAATTATGTTGTGTAATTTAAAACTTCACTTTTCTAGAATTATATAAGTTTTGTAAACCATGAAACATATAATGTACTCAAGCATATAAATTTATAAAAGTAAAATTATTTTACACAAATCATAAAAACAATGCAATTTTCCTATTATTAAAAATTAATGAATTATTCAAAATCACAACTATGACACTTGAACACTTGGCAAAAACGTTGTTCTGTTATCTTTCATTGAAATAATCATTCAATTGGTAATTACCTTTGCTCATCATACAGACGTGAAGTGGCAATTATAATATATATGTATATATAATGTAGTAGATCAGAAAGCAGTTATTCTCTTACTTTTCAAAACGCCGACAGGTTGCTTTCGGACTCGAATAAAAGTTTTACATCTAAACATATACAACGCATGTGATGCAAATAAAAGTTATCGCTTTAGTGAACAAAACTACATAAATTTGCTTTTTTTTGGTAGAAAAAATTACTTGCAAAAATTGTAAAATTTCAATCCAAGATTGAAGAACTTTCAAGGTAAGTAGTGGCTCTATTTGCGTTTGTGAGTACATGACTATGACTTACTTCGCAAAACTGTAAAATCTAGTATATGGTGATTTCAAAAACTAAATGCAAATATTACAAATTAAACAGCATATGTATCTTATCCACTTTCTCACAGTGGGTGGTTAGCACCTTAACTTTGCTATCTAGTCGCCCCTCTGGCTCCTTAATATTTACTAATTGTCTAGTTACATATCAACAAGTTAGTCTAAGAAAAACTAATTGACTCTTAGCTAAAGAAAACTGTAAACTAAAACATTTCAACACTTTGATAGTTTTCATGTTATATGACACTTTTATTAGATTAGAAATCTAGAATTTACTGTGCGACAATTCAGCGGTCAGCTAAATGATAGAAATAATTAAAAGTATTCTAGTTCGAGTGACGCAGGAACAGTAAAAGGAATTATAATATGGTAATAAAGGAACTATCGTAATTCCAATGAAAAAGTAACCCAATCCAGTTTGTATTATTCCCAGGTATCAGTCCATTAGATTAATCCGCGTTGTAGACATATTAGTGGTTTCGATACTTATTATCAACTGGCCAAAACACTAAATTAGTTTTCTCTTTGAAGTGGATATATATAGTACCGTAAATTGTGTTAGTTACTCATGATTTAAAGCGGTTCCAGGAAAGCGGTTTTGAATCGTAATATCAACAAAAAAAGAAATAGCTGCTTCAATTTTTTTTCGCTGTTGTGTCATTACGAGTCTCTTGTGTAGCAATTGTTTCAAATGATACTTTTGTTTTAACCGTTAAAAATTTGGCTGGTATAAATTTGAAGAGGCACTGTAATGAACAGAAGAGAAATTATATTACTCGGGGTATTACTCATATCATGGTACTGGAATCTTAAAATATGATACTAGATGTGAACTGTAATGGAATTTATAGGGTAGATTGTCCGGTAAACAAAAGAAATCAAAACTATTTTATCTGGTAAACAAAATTAATCGAAACTATTTAGTCCGATAAACAAATGAAATCAAATTAATATCAGTAATGGCTGTTAATTTCAGCCAATTACTTCTTGACAGAATATAGTTTTAATATGGGTAAGGTAAAGCTCTCCATCAAACTATTAAACTTACAGAGTAGCTGGTATTATGGTCATAACAGTATTTTAGTATTTTCTCTACACAAATCTTCCGAAAAGTTGTCACTGGTAATTTCATTATGATAAGAGATACATTCTCCACTACCTTTACAAGAAACAAAATTACATTATTGTTGTTTCTAATGCAAAAAAATTCAAGACACGGTTGTTTAGAAAAGGTTTTTATCTAGAAATAATAAAGTATAACCGAGTAACATCTTTTTCAGGAGTAAATACCAATACCAGCTATGAAAGAAAGATCTAAGAATGCAGCGAGAACGCGCCGTGAAAAAGAGAATGCAGAGTTTTATGAATTGGCCAAATTGTTGCCACTACCAGCAGCTATCACTGGTCAACTGGATAAAGCGTCCATTATTAGGCTTTCAACAAGTTATCTAAAAATGCGCCAAGTTTTCCCTGATGGTAAGTGTTCATATCATTAATATCAATAATGATTCAGGTGGGGTTGAAATATAATGGTATTTAGCATTACAACGTAAATAGTTTTTTTCTTAAAAATTGGAAGTTTGATTAAAAAGTTCACATAAAATATACTTTCTACGTAAATCAGTGGAAAATGACTATATGTTGTCTCAATAATCAGATACACATCTCGAATGTACCACATAACATTAATAGTTTAGAAATAAAAATGTCAACGTTAAACAAACTAAGTGTTTGTCTAATGAATTTATGCTAAACAAACTGAGTAGACTAACGCTCCTGTACTGTACACGGCATAGATTTATACATCTCCAGCAGTTGGTTTTTAATATTAAGTATTGCAAACATATACTGTATATTTTATATAAAACAAACAGCTCACACATTATAGTAATAGCCTATTAGATTGAAAACAGGTGTCCACTTACGTGATTTTGTTATACCAATGCTGTTAGAGCACTGGAAGAGATGCAATATGAAAAAGTATAATTCTGCGCATGAAAGTTTCAAATAACGCTTGTTTTAATTTATTTAGTTCTCTCAATTTCATTTCCTTTATAAAATCATTACTTATATGAACACTTGGAAAAACAATTTTACGTTTATAGCATTATTACGGTGTATTAAGAAAAATTAACTTCGTAGAAATCTCCTTAAGAGGGCTTTCATTCAGGTGATAAATAATTTCAAGGTAAATTGCTATACACCTTTCAGATCATTGACTCGAGTTTTCAGTAATAATGAAGTGCGTATTTAAAAGTTTCTTTAACCTAAATTAGCCTCGTTACCTTTACTATTTCATAAATCACTCACAAATTAGTTACCCTGAGTTACAGGCTTATAAATATGCATAACGAAAATTTATACAAAATTAATGTGAATAATTTGTTGTTTTCTTAGCCGACAAATATGCACCGTCATAGATACAGTACAGTTTGGGGTAAACGTGGTTTACACTCACCATATAAATAAACGTTTGTTTTTTTTGTCCTGGATTAATACGAAATGTCGAATCCATCTATTTGTCACGTAGTACCAAGGATGCATGGAACATTCTACCATAGCGGAGAAATGTACACTTGTACGTAGGTGTGTGGGCGGGAGGAGGGGGGCGCAATCGAGGAACAATGCGGTACATTATGTGTTTGAATATATGAGCTTGGCATAGTAAAATTATCAATTTCGCGTAGGTTACGAGAATTTTTCATTATTTAGAAAGGGATAAGTAAATT
Organism: Phoronis ovalis; assembly: GCA_028565635.1. Lineage (NCBI taxonomy): Eukaryota > Metazoa > Phoronida > Phoronidae > Phoronis > Phoronis ovalis. The sequence goes on along the minus strand of JAOXYB010034729.1, from coordinate 17,312 downwards.
TTCTATGAATGGAATTGCTAAGTGGCCTACCTGATAAATTCAGTTAGAACGGGTAACAATGATCTCCAAAAATGCACTTTTTGAACTGTATAGCGAAATACCAGACAAAATACATTTTGCAACCAAATTACTTTTCAAAGAAAAATAAAGAAATACTTTTTGATAAAAATCAAATTCTTTAAGAAAGGGGGTGTGAAGTTTCGAAAAGTAAAACAATGGTTTACGGATCTTTGAACTATAATGAAAATTCAGACCTTCTGCTGCGGAGCGGGCTCTACGGTACATACTTGAACACCGACGATCATCAGAGTAACAAAGTACCTGACTCTTTTATTGAATAATTTCGGTTAATATTCTATAAGTTAAATAGTTTGTAATAGAAACCATCTATTTTAAAAAATTATTTTTCTATAAAATGGAATATATTAATTTGCAGTAGTAAGTAGGTACAGTGACTGTGCTGCTTATTTATTCATAATTACGTTTCATGGCTGCTATGTGTATTTTTTATCAAAAATGGTGACAGAAATTGTAATAATATTGCAAATATACTATGTCTATAGATTCGTTTTAGAAAGTTTTAAAATATCGATGAGTATTGCGTAATTTTCACAATGTTAGTTCTATAGCAAGCCAATTATAGTCGTGTTAGTAGAATGGCAGGATTTATTGAAGTAATCAATGTCAGTAGACTAGGAGTAATTTACAGTCAATTATAATTTCCTTTTACATTAAATTTAGTAAGGAAATGTAACTCAATCTAATTATGAACATCATTGCTTACCCTCGAAATTTTAATAAGTGTTGAAGGTGCTCTTATCTGTATATCGTAATCACGGCTTGTTGGTTTATCGACGTAATGTAATGGAAACAAGTGCAATTTATAAAACATTTTTTGTCACAAATCACCAAAACGTTAAGCAAACTGTGTGACGCCTTTAAATTTTATTTGTGTGGACAAGGAGTCGCCACATTAATTAATTAATTTAGAGTTTCTACAGGACTTATTTCTTTAAATTTCATTTGTGTGGACAAAGGACTCGTCAAAGTAATTAGTTAATTTAGAGTTTCTACAGGACTTATTTCTGTTCATATTTCATGTAGATATGTTGAAATTCGTGCAAGAGCAATTGTAAAAACATTGATTATGGAAGATATAGAGAGAGATCTCTTACTCTTTATTAAACTGTTATTAAACTATCGCACGCCACTGTATATTAGGTATGAATGGGTAGATGATTTTGTAGCAGGGGAAATCTTAGTAAAAAATAGGTATTAAGATTGTAAAGTATGATCACGTAGAGATGTTAACAATGCGTCTTAAAGAGGTTATAATTTATTACTAATAAATTAATTAAAAAACAATTAAATTGTGCTTAAAAATTAACGAAGTATTCTGCAATTTAAAAATTACCATGCGGTGAATTTTATGCTCGAGTGAACATAAATACAAATCAAATATTAAAAAATTCAAATTCGTGAGTAGAATCGGCTTCTGCAAAAATCAAAATAGATTTTAATCTTTTTGAAAGAAACAATTTACAATGTTATTTAAATGACATCTGTTGTAAAGAAGTCACAGAGTTATTTCTCTACAACATTTTACGAAAAATTCTACGTTTTCTTAGTCCTTCGCCATCTGCCAAAATGCGATTAATTTGTAATTTTCATATTAATATTATAAATTTCTTTTTAATATAAGTTCTTGATTGTCTGCTACTTCGTATGTTTAAAACTCAATGTTTTGTTTCGAAAAAAAGAGGTTCAAATTATAATTATAAAACTTACGAAAAATAATTACGCGCAATGTCAGTGACATATCGATTGATGAAAATGTCTCGTGTACTGACTTCAAAAATAAAGACTATTATACAAAAATGAAGAAAAGCTGAAAAGATGTCCGATTCTTGAAAAACAATTTTTAGAGTAGTGTCAATATTTTATAATAGACTTAACAATTATAAACAGTTAGAACTACATATATAAACAGTAAATACTTCATAAAAGCATATGTAATTATAAAAAAAACATTATGATAAAAATTTTCAATTCAAAACACAATGACATCCTAAATAATAATCGGTAACTATAATTAATTACGCTTGACTTGAAATTGGCATGAACAAGCTTATTGAAATTTACGTAGTTCGGAATACAAATGAATACAACTTGATAAACGTGATATAATTAGCTTTTGATTGGATTTTGATTAATTAACATTCAAATTTTTCAACAATCACTTGTGTGGTCCTTAGATGTGATAAACTTGTCAATGGAGTGTTTTAAAGTGTGATGTGTTTGTAATGCATAATTGTTACTGATAGTTATGCCGTTCAACATGGTTGCCAGGAGCTGTCGTTATTAGAATCAATCTGTATCTCTCCTGCTACTATCATTTCTACACACAGTCTAATAAGTCTATAGATTTGATCAACAATTAAACATTTTAACCATGAATGTTTTAAAAATTCGAATTTGTATTTTTTTAAATTTCATAGGTTAATCTTTATAATTACTACAAATAAACTAACAATAAACAAACGTTTAATTCAATTTTTTAAGTAACGAATTTACTCGGTTAATTGTTGAAAAATTGGAAATCTTATAAAAATAATAACTAGTATTTTTGGGCTTGTGTAAAATCCGTTGCGTTTTCTTCATTTTCGCTTCGACTGTTTTAAATAATAGCTGTTATTTTTCACCAAATAAGCAAAAATAAACGTTTTCTTTACAATTATTTTGATTACTAATCTGTAGATGAAATACACTTTATATTATATTCTTTTGGTAGCTCGAAAAACAAACAAAGCAGACAAATTTATTTTACCACAAGACATGTTGACCTTATTTATTAATTTAATTATTATGGAAAACAATCTGTGACAGCGTTAGACATATCTCATGGCTATTCCATCAGTTGATAAACTCCCCATTTCCTGTTTTTATGCAGATACAAATTACCCGTCAATTACTATTACTATAAATAAAGGTTTGTCTGACTTTAAAAATTGAGGTATCAAAATTGTATTAAACAAATTATTAAGTAGATGTATTATACTATATCATGCAACAAATCAACAAAATTCTAAACAATAACAGTTATTTAATTAATTTATTAATTTTGAAGATTTTTTTATAATTTCTATTCAATATGTATTTGGTTTGCATGTGTAGTATAGGGGGAGGCTGGAACAGCCATTCATGAGGAAGGTCTTTTACAGTCAGTGAGTTGTCAGTTTGTACACTCAATCATGGCGAGAATGCAAAGAATTTATCACCTTGGAAGATATGAAACTAATGTTTGAATGTGAAAATCAACAAAACAAATGGTAGTAAGATTAATACCTAAGAAAATATTTTTCCAATTCATAGCGAAATAGAAATTAACAAGTTTTAGTTTCCAAAATAATACAAAAAAGATCACAACTTAATGAACTACTGGGACACAAGTCTCAATGTGCAACATAGGCGTGAACATAGGTGACAGTATTCTTCGATGATTAGTATTCGGTGGTTTTGGTTGTTCTGGTAATCCTATCAAATATAATCTAAAATTGATATTATTGACTCATTCATTAAAAGTGCATCCAAAGTAGCATGTAAAAGCATCTAATTCCGTGTTCCAAGCCTGCCCGATCCAAGTATTTAACACTATAATTATGGCGCTGTTTTATAAAGTTTATTTGTTAGAGCATCTATTTGGAAAAATATTTGTAACAAATAATTATACACCAGTTTTCTTAGCTTCGTTGCTACAAAGAAAAAAATAGAACTTGCTACGTTGCGAGTTATTAAGCCGTAAAATTATAACTGCAGCTTTATAGCTTTATGACAAAGCAACCAATCATTGAACAGAAATTTGCTGTTCTATTTGTGATAGGCTAAATCTGTGCTGTGTCGCACATGATGGGTACTGATGGATGCATTTTAGATGTACTTCAAGTAGTTTACAAAATCATGGCTCGTGTCTTGCATGTTTATTACGCTAATGACAACAAAAGTATAGCTCATAAGAAAACTCTTGAAAACACTTTTTAAATCTTGACCTTTTCGGTAAGAATTACCACCTGCACATGAAGTGCAATTACATTTTATTCATGTTCGGTACTGTACTAAAATCAGTTGTTATATGCAGATAGATGCATTTATTAATAAAAAATAATGGAAAATATTTGAAAATATTAAACTGAATATAATGCATTTAAATAGCGAATAAATTAAACGCAACATATTTACGGAAATTGAGCTTTGAAACACTTGTATGTAAATACGAGGCATTGTAGAACTTTGTGACAACACCCAATAAAAATAAACGGTTTATAAAAAATCATCATGACATATAGTATTAGTATTTACTAACTAACAACAAAGACGAAAGACAATCAGTGTTCAACGTAACCCCTGTACGGTTCGTGTGCGCGCATAGGGAGATATCGAAGATTAGTCATGTTCGAAATTCTGTACTCTTGAAAAATCAATGTAAAGACAAGATTTTGCTATCACCGGTTACACGATTGAGTTCTTTCATCTTAAGCAATTTAAATAAGATAGAATGATAAAATACTTGTATTAAAATACTTCAAAAAATGTTTAATCCCGTAAGATAAACAAATGTTATATAAACCCTAGGAAAAGTTAAATAGTTTCTGTAAATTTCGTCTCATAGTTTCAACTCGTTATCAAACTATATATTATATGAACGAATAATCAGAGATTTGACTGATAACTTTGATCAAAGAAAAATGCTAAAATAAGGTAACAAGAGATAGTTATTACATCTGTGTCAAAAAGACCTTTTTTACTGCATGTTGGTTATTACTTTCATATAAACTTTCAAAGTAATAAAACGCAACACAAAATAAATAAGTTGTATAAATAATACTGAAATACATAAATGTTTATAGTTATACACTTTTCTGTGCAAAACGAGCCTCACATAAATTCATTTTTATTATATTGTCTATTTCATCAGTAGGAGTCAGGCATTCAAACAAAATTCGTAAAATATGAAACCCAAAAAATATCTAATAATTATAATATCACAAACTTTATCTACGTTTTTTATTTAATAAACGGGTTTTAACTGTTCACGTGATCATTTTATCGTGCGTCGAAATAGCACATCATCATTTCTTACAAGCAACAATCAAAATTTCGAAAACTGCTTATGAAAATATGATTAATGTGTCTCATGGGTGTTCTAGGATGAAAAATTGAATGATTCTTTCTAACTAGAGAAATACTGTTATAATATATCAAATTCGCAGCTGTGTTTACCTATGTAATTAACAATTATTATCTGTCTGGGAGACTGTGTTTTACAACATACTGATACATATCAAAAGATAGAATGATATTTACGACAGTGAGTGCTCTAAAAATAAGAAAAAAGCTTTGGATGTTTTAATATAAAATTTATTTCTAAAAATTTCCGAAAATGTTCATTTAAATTAGACAGGCTACGACCTTTTTTTAGTTTTTCAATATTAATTAACGCCAAGGTTTCGAAATAAATCATTATTATACACAGACTAACAATAAAAGGTAACAAAAAATCCTACAACCAGTAAAATTCAAAAGCACCACTACAATTATATTAGCCCTTCCCAGTTTTGTTCAGCAACAAGTTGTTTTGGGATGGTTATGATATTATGTTAGCCCCTAACACGTCTGCGGCAAAATGTTTATAGCTTCATACATGTAAGCATATACTGAATATTTTTAACTAGTCCCCGAATGTGTATGTAGTGTTAAGATGTACATTAAGTGGGACCGATAGCCTTTTGGTACTATCTTATGTACACACAGGTGTTGCAAACATTGGTTTTAACTGAGGCATGCAGCATAGCTTTATGGTAACACCGATGATCAAAAAAGGTCGAAAAGATGAAAAAGCAATTTAAATATTTAAATAAACGACATTATACCATAAAACTATTGCGGAATTCATTCACAGGATTGTTTTGCATTGGCACTATATTAATATTACAATTTTGAAGCTTTTTACCTCTAAATTTCCTTGACAAAAATATAGGTTATCTTACGCTTTATAATACCAATTAAGTCTTAACCAGGTTTGGATTATTGTTTTTATATACTGACTAGCTTAACTGTTTCTGTGCAATATCGGTAGCTCTCAAAAATTCGTGGGAATATCCCGTGGAATAGTTATCATGTAGAAACGGTAAGTATAGATAAGATACCGAAACACGTGTTCATACTTTTCTATCGTGGCTAGAAAATAAATTTTCTAACCTTTTTTTTATATATATATTTTTAGTATTATTTTAAAGAATGAAGGATTTATGTTCGACTTTGCAAACATTGTTTATACACTTGCAAGACTTACTACACACAATAATGGGCCAATTCAAATTCAAATAAGCCAAAAGCAGACCAGTTACAAAATATTCACAAATGTATCTGTAAATTAAAATAAAGTATAAATATTGCAACTACAATTGTAGCAGTCATATTCATATCTGATGACTTAACGCAGCTGGTACTCAACAACAAGATATATATCTCAACTATTATTATACCGTACATTTATCAAAGTGATGTCAAGAGATTGCAGTAAATAATTGAAAAATATTACGATTTTAAATCTTAAAATGAGACCATATATTAAAATGATTAGTTAACAGACAAATTGGGCGAAATGTTTCCTGTTTTATGGTTGTTCTCGACATTTTATGATTTACGCATATGATGATGATGATGACATCGATCTAAAAAAAATAGTGCGTGCGATCAAAATAGTGCGTGCGATCAAAGTTCCTGCATTCTGTTTGGTTATGAGGTTATCACATGTACGAAATATCACTTAACGTGGCTATACCCGTTCGGGACAGGTTATTCACACTTTACCCTATCAGTCGAATTTTGGAAAAATATATTAATAAAAGTGTACCTTTTTTTATTTACTTATTTATCACATGATTATGTAATCAATAAGAGGACCATTTTGGGTAAAACCTTGCGTTTTTCAAAACGTAAACTTCAATAATATAAGTCCAACACTTCTGCAGATACAAAGTTAAAATTTGGCTAAAATTAACTTCCAACTAGGAACTCTCAGATTTGTGTCTCAGATTTTTGAATTCTTTCTTAGTTCTTAAATGGTGTGCTTCTAAAAATATAGGTGTCAGAAAAAAATAATTCTGGCAATTGAATTTTGGAAAGTCATAATTTAAGAAGAACACAAAATCGTAAAAATATGAGACACCAATTTTGAGATTTCTATTTAAAGTTAATGTTGGCCAAGCTTCCACTTTGTATCTACAGAAGTGCTGGACTTATATTGTTTTGAAGTTTACATTTTGAAAAACGTGAATTTATACCCAAAATGGCCTCCTCATTGATTACATATTCATGTGACAGATAAGTAAAGTAAATTTTCATAATCTTTTTAATAGTTTTCTAAAAATGTATAGTTTTATTAATTTACTTTTTCATTAAACCGCCCAAAATTCGATCTGAAGTGTAAAGTGTGAAGAATTGATCCCGCTCGGGTTATTATGATCAACATATGCAGTGGACTAGATAGTTTATAAATGAACTAAATGCTTTTTAAAAATTCACTTCCGTCACTACAATTACAAGTAAAACGAATAGCAAGATGATACAAACACACTTTCCCGTAAGGAATACATTGACTTTTCTAAGATACAAGTTTTCATCGGAGGAATTGAAAATCAGTTTCTCTGCAAGTCATGCGCCTGTCAGAATCAGACTAACAAATAGGATGCCACTGCAGTTGGTGTTAGCAACTAATGATTGCTGACAAAGTGTCAAATTTTATAGCCTTGCATGTAAATTAATCTTGAATTGTATTCCATCATTCGTTTGTTTTATTGTGATGAAAATTTAATTATGGCTTCATAGTCAAGATAGCAGCTGCAAATTATTTTGACATCTACTGTATCTGACTTATTACTAACCATATACTAACTTATTCGAATAGAAGCTCTATCTAGGCTTTGTTATGAATTTTTTGAAAGGAATATAATATTGATAATGATAATAATAATAATAGTACAAAACAATGGTAATAAAACTATAGTTTTACTGTGTATAAAAATAAATGCAACCATTAAAAGACATATTAGGTTACTTGCTAATAGGGCTCAAAATCCTTCGTACGTTGTCACAGTGGAGTTATTCTTCAAAGAAAACATCTTTTCAAGGTAGGGCTTATTTTTAGATAAGCGTAATGTTTGAATTAAACACACTGTCTCACAAAGAGTCGACAATTAAACAAAATATCATTATTCAACAGGTGTTATAATGATGCACACAGTTTGTATTTCTTTGTCTTAAATAGTGAACTGATGTATGTTAAAAACTGGTAATGTCCTGTAACCGCGTAAAAGTAGGCGGCGTAACGTTGTATTTATCGAAGTAAATCGCAACTAGTGAGGCATGCTGTCCCATATAAATATTTGTTTGGCAAGTATCATTGAAAAAAGCAAAAGATTTTAATACAAATATATAAACACAAAATATAAAATTCATAAAAGAGTTTTCTGTCACATTTGTCAATCAAAAATAATCTGTTTTCAGACAGGTGTGCCGTTTTCTTTAAATTGTCCATCAGATAAAAAAAATGTGTCTTAAGCTGTTCGTATTATTGTAGCCGACTCAATCAGTTGTCACAGTTCACACCATAATTTTTTTAGCAATGTGCAGCAGTGTAGTTAATACAATGATTAACGTATTTTAAGAACAATCACGCGCTTAATAAAGGAATTGGTCGACACTATTCTTAACTAGACAAATTTCAATACAGTCATTGGAGAATGTTGATGACATGCATGTACATTCTGATGTGACCATTAAATGTACAACCAAAAGTTCTAATATTTTTACTGCTGTGCAAGCTCCATAAAATGGTTATGATTTTAAATTTAAAACAGTAATTATCGCATAAATTGCGCATAATGCTATCTTTTAGGTAAACACCCTGCCAAGAACCCTTCACTAGGCTTTGCATAACATCTTCAACGGAAAGTACGTCCGTTGGGAATACATGAATGTAATCGCATTTATCTATGATTTACTAATTTTGTGTGTTTTGATAATATCGCCGTCGTTTTCACTAGATGAATCTCACGAGATCTGAATTTGTAACTGCTTTAGTTAATACCTCGGGGTTGATACTAATGTCTCTTATCAGATTTCCCGTCACATTTACGTCATTTACGTAATTTATCATTACCTTAATCTCAGACTTATATTTGTCTCAGCCTTAATTGACCATAATAATTTAATAGTGACAGGGACATCTATTTTCATCTTGTAGGACTTGGAGACGCTTGGGGATATCGATCATCAAAGATTAATCCTTTGGAGAAAGAATTAGGATCTCAACTTTTACAAACACTAGATGGTTTTATTTTTGTCGTATCTCCTGATGGAAAAATTATGTACATATCTGAAACAGCTTCAGTCCACCTTGGGCTTTCACAGGTAAGTTATGTCAACATTTAAAATTGTGAAAACGTAGCTGGACATATAAACGACTATGTTCACATCCACAAATTTTGCATAATAACGAGCAATAAATGCACAATTTAAAGAAGCAGTAGTCACTGTGGAAATTGATGAGGTCAACATAATCTAATGCATGAATTCAAATATAGTAAGAGCAGGTTGAAATATAACATTGCGAACATAGATGATTTGAATCTTTGATTATCAGGTACATGCATCAAGTGTCATTAATTCGTTAGGTGAACTATTTCGTTTACAGTGACTGTTCACTCCCAGTGTTAACATTTTTGCCATTATTTATTTATTGTTTTCAGGTTGAACTAACGGGCAACAGTATTTATGAGTACATCCATCCTTCTGATCACGACGAAATGACAGCTTTATTAACACAACATCCACCTTTTACGCCTCATATGCACGGTGATTACGAAATAGAGAGATCATTTTTTATACGAATGAAATGTGTATTAGCCAAAAGAAATGCTGGATTAACATCAGGTGGCTACAAGGTACAAACGTAACTACTCTTCGTACCTATTTCAGGTAGTATATCAATAGAAAATTGAGAATTTAAATTAAGCATTTAACTTTACTGAAATAAAGGCTACAATAAAATATGGCGACTGTTGCGAATAGATTAGAAAATAAAGAGATAAAAGAATTTAACTTTATGACGCCAGAAAAATATTTTATATCAGCACAAATGGAACTGTGGTACCTCATTGCTCGTGAAGGTAATTTACAGAAGTACCATATACATTATGATGTCTCATATTGTATATCATATTTTCAGGTTATACACTGCAATGGTTATCTCAAACTCAAGCATTTCGCCATGGATGGTGGACCATATGAAGGCTGTCACCATAATGTCGGCATGGTTGCTGTTGGTCATTCACTTCCACCCAGTGCAATAACTGAAATGAAGTTATATTCCAATATGTTCATGTTTCGTGCAAGTCTAGATCTGAAGCTTATTTTCTTAGATGCAAGGTATAGCATGCTTTTATGCATTAAAATTATCGAAAAATTAACTAAAGTTCTTGAAAAGACAGGACATGGCGTGGAACAAGTTTCGTTTGTGGAGAAGGCTACTTTAATTATGTACAATACTGACACCTTAAAAACGGTACAATCCTACAGAACATGGATTCGGTCTAACTTATTACCAAACATCTGTCTTCATGGATCTGAGACATGGATATTCGTTAAACTCAAACAAGCTTACTTTCAAAGTTTTTGATGTCCACCAGAGATATTTCAACTCTGAATCAGTTTATATATACATATTTAGTTAATATTTAAATAAACCCATTTATGTTTGTTCTTTTAAAATTTCATGGAATTTTAATTTCATTAATTTTCTCCTTCTTCTTTATCAGGGTGTCCTATTCAACAGGTTATGAGCCTCAAGATTTAATAGAGAAAACTCTTTATCATTATATACATGGTGCTGACATCATGCATATGAAATATTCACATCATATGTGTAAGTATATCTACTTCTGTTTCTCAAACTGTTTTTGTACCAATTGATATAATTAGTGAAAAATACTGATGTGAGTGCTATGAGAGTTTTCCGCATTTTGATCTAATATTTGACAACATAAAATATCAAGTTGTTATACTCCGGGGGGGGGGGGTTACTTGGCCAATCTATGGAAAAGTGTTGAGTCCCAGGCCTCAAAACAATTTATCCGTTGCAAGCCAGCTGTGGCAAAAATATTTCCTGTTGTCCAAAAAGATGGCTAAAACTTACCCCGTTGCCAGAAAAGATGGCTAAAAACATACCCCTTTAGTAACACCCATGGCAAAACACATACTCCTTTGTAAGCGAACATAGATTTTCAGGACCAGTAAGCTAAAAATATACCCCGTTGTGAGCGTCCTGGTCTGAAAAATAACCCATTATCAAGCAGGGACCCTGAAAAACTATACACCATGGGGCGGCACCTATGTATAACCACTTTGGTTGGCAGTAGCCCCCCCCCGGGCTAAACCACATGTTGAAATGTATTTTCGAATTTCTCATTTTGCTTATTACTTAATTGGATTTCTTATAACAGTATCGTTTCGTAGTATTCAAGCTTCTAACCATGAAACACCTTTTCAGACTACACATTCATTATAGTATGTTACCCATGACTCTGGTACTACAAGAACGTAGAGTGACATACTAATTAATTTATCATGCATTTCGGCATAGATGATAACAAATCATGCTTTATATTATAGTACTTTCAAAAGGCCAGGTTACAACAAGATATTATAGATTTCTAACCAAAGATGGTGGATGGGTATGGATACAAAGCTATGCAACAATTGTGCACAATAGCCGTTCCTCGAGACCGCACTGTATTGTGAGTGTCAACTACGTCTTAGGGTAAGAAAATTATGTAGTCAGTGTTCAGCGGAGGCTTCTCAAAAATTCTTTCCTCAATTATGCAAATCTGTGGATGGAGAAAGATTCTTGCAAGGCAACTACAAACACATACCTATTATTAATAGTTGTTTCTGTAATTGTTAGCCATGTAATATGTATAATTAATACAGAAACATATTTTTAGCAAGCACACTGATCATTATCATCACAACACATAGTTGAATGATGATATTTTTTAAGTGTTGCACAACAAAACTGAAGTGACATATGTCTCAGGACATACTCATAACTGAGACTCATGAAATAATAAATGTTTCAGTGCAAGTCATTCTATTATGTTTAGTAAGTTCTCAATTTAGAAAACGTAAAGGAGTTAATTGGAAATGAACATTATGTCCGCCGGATTATGTGTTTTAGAGACTAGTTTTTATAATTACTGCTAGTACATTAACATTAAAAACACTTCAGTGATCGCTATGATAAATCCTTGTTTTTTTATTGTAGGGAAATTGAAGGAAGGCATTTGCAACTGCAGTTAGAACAAACTCAAGTTAAAGAGAATAGTTTCCGATTATCACAAGAAAAACCAAGGACAGGCAAGGCAAAAAATAAAACAAAACCGAGAAAAACACCATATAATTTGCATCCTAGTGAATATGGTGCGGACTATGTGGATAAACGTTATGAATATACTGGTATGCCAATGTATCACGGCTACCAACAAATATCCAATCCGTATCAATATAATGGATCATACAGTGATAAAACTGTTCTAGAACAATCATATTATGGAATGGCAGTACGGTCTGTACATGAAGTACACCGGTCACCTACACAACTAACGCCAGATTCTGCACAGAGTTCGCCATATTCTGACCACCAAGAGGTTCCACACGTTTCTTCTGCCGCTCCACCGCAATATAATTGTGTGCATTCAGGTCAAACATCAAGAAGTAGTAGTTGTGAAACAAGTTACAGTCACACACCATTGTCCCATTATCCACCGGGACCTTACAGTAATTGCTCTGATTCTTCACATTCGGATTTAGATGTTGTAAATGAAGAACGAGAATGCTCTAAAGATTTACCTTCCAAATCTTGCTCAAAATTTGAGTCTCTAGTTACTGAAGCAACACAAAGACTCGTTAAGGAAGAAACATATCCAAGACCAGCCATCAATCGGGTGGTAGCTCAACAAAGCTCATTTCAACGATCACCAGAGGTAGAAAGCCAAAGTGTATATCAAAGATCACCAGAACATGGTCAAAGATCACCAACCAGCCAATCAGTGCCAAGATCAGTTATAAGACAATCTAATCAGTGCTATTCCCAAAATATTCCATTAAATCAATCCCAAGCTACCTACAGAAATATTTCTCCACCTTCAACAGAGAAATCAAGCTTGTATTTTACAGGAAATAATTGCATGGTGCCTTACATGAGCATGCCTCCTAGGTACTACGAAGAAACTGTAAAAAGTACTTGTATCTACGACTCATATGCTAATAACAGATTACATCATCCAAAACAGTACATGATACCACAGATGGGTTATACCAGCGTAATTGTAGATAACACACACCAGTATCAGATTGCTAATGGTTATGTGCACTAATTCACAAAATCATGTGCTTTGGAGTTTTCCTTCCAGTACCAATGAAATGAAACAAGTCATACCACATATATATCTGTGTTTTATAAGGAGAATATGTATATATGCAGTATAAGCATATTATTTGTGGCTACATGTTACCTTTTTTATAAAATATTTTTGAGCCAAAACAGAAAGGTATATTTCATACCGAATTCTGACACAATGATGCATTTGTGCTTGACAAATAGTTTGTCTTATTATTCTAGTCATGTACACGTAGTTAACCTGTATTTATTAGAGTGTACATTCGAATCCTGTAGGAAACCAAGCATTATATTTTTATTTATTTGCTTACAAAAATAGGAACTAATTTATTGAATTTTTTGTTGTCTCTGTATTAATTCTTATTCGAAACACATACAACAAAAACACAGAGTAACACATTACTATAATCAGTTAATGATTCTTAAGCAAATGCCAGAGCCAGTTTACATTCTGGTCTCCTAGAGTAATAAAAGCAATCACAGCAATACAAAAGTAACTTCTTATATTCATCTTCAGGAACATTTCTTAGGTTTTTCTCAGTGCACCAGAAACATTTTCAAATTTGATGTCGGATGTGGATAATTATAACTAGTTATTTCCATCAGATTTATGTTGATGCTAAAGTAGCCTGAAGTTAAGAGAGTTGAATCACATGTTATTTATTGACAACTGAACTATCTTGTTTTAAACGCAATCAAGTTCCGCATCATATCAAATGAATTCCCATCGGGCTGCACACTGATAAGTGAATCTGTCTTGTCTTTAACTAGTAAATAGCCATTAGCATCCAGTCCTACTATTTCAACTTCAATCTTGTTTTCACTTTCCAGCATCACAGTGGCATTACTGAAAAGTGATTGATATTTTTGACATAAAATATATGACAATATTACCGAATGCTAAAATATTCTACAATTGCATTAAAGAATTTCTTGTCCGTATTTCTAAATAGTTGCATTTCGAAATGCTTTGTAAAAATAATTGAGGATCTTGTTAATCAAACCCTACTAAGGCTGTTTGGCCTGTGAGTACATTCAATATTGTCAGCAGCATAATCTTGTCACCCTCGTTAACACCTTATCAATTACTCCCTGGCTTTAGAATCACAGAAATATTTAAGTAGGTTTTACTTTTAATTTGTGTTTTGGGGATTTTTTTCCAGTTTTCTATTAGTTCAATCATCCAGCTCAATGATATTACTAATTTCTCAGTCCAATCAGTAAGATCTTTTAATAATCAAGCTTAGCTAATAGAGGCTAATGCTGTACCTGTGAAGCCAATATTTATAGTAGGCTTTCAAAAATGAGTTTCCGCCATCTTGTTTAAAGTCTTCTACCAATTTTTCAAAACAAGTAATTATGCGACCAATCACTTGTTCTACTGTTAGTAGGTCCAGATTACTGCCATTCAAACAATTGTACTCTTTAATCATATCATTTACACATATGGTTGGTGTGCTATTGTTAACATTAAATCCAATACCTGCAGTTAAAGATATAATACAATCATAATCGAGTAAGAAGACCTCATCTAGCATATAATGTAACTGTGTGCAGTCACTAAAACTTATCAAACAATTTTCACAATAATGCTAAATAAATATGCAGATACAGTAAGATGAGAACCTAAATTGGGCTGAAGTAAAATAATTAATAAAATATTGATATTTTCATTTTGAACCAGCATCAGTTATTACATTTTAATATCTTGATCAAGCAAGATCTCCCAAACACACGTTTTTATTGACTCAACTGTTCAATTATCCTGTATGTACTTCTCACTCAAAAAAAGTTTGATAAAGTATTCATACCTATGTGAGCCATTAGTTTTCCTTGAAATGTTGTTGACTTCACAAGAACGCCGCCACATTTGATCTCATCTTTGTAGTAAATGTCATTAGGCCACTTAAGTCGCACTTCAATATCCTGTATGAAAAAAATCGCATTTTAGAACCAAATAAAAATTATGTAATTTTGTATCTGGCACCTTATAAACATTTTATATTTTATTATTAACCATGATGGATTCAGATATCAAAGGTATTTTTTGAAAATAATTCTGGCAAGAGAAATTTAAATTGACTCTTACATGATGAATGGATAAACAACAAGGTTTAATAATATTCAAGACATAAAAATTAAAATTGGGGAAAAAAGACATAGACCCCTTGATAAAGTTGATGTTACATGATAGCAGGATTAAAATACCTCATAACCAGGCAATCCTCTTACAGCATGAACTGCAGCTAAACCCGTAATATGTTGTATAAAACCAAGCTTTCCCCCAAGTTTGCTTGACAATGGTATCTGGACAAAGAGTGTAAACTGTGCACAACCTTGAGGGCTCAACCATGCATTACCGCCTCTGCCTGAAATTATTTACAATATCACATTAATATTTCAACATACATTCTATATGCAAAGCTTGTTTGTTAGCTGCAGGAAGCTAGCGAAATTGATTCTGCCGTGGCTGACCAATGATGATGACAGGTTCTGAGGCAAAAAATCTTAACGTTCAATATTTCTTGAATTTATCCTACCTTTTCCACCTGTTTGCCTATCAGCAATGGCCACTAAACCAACATTTTCTGGTACTACAAACTGAATGACATCTGTGATGTTCATTGTACTAGTTACCACATCAGAGTACAAGACTACTTTTCCTAGAATGCTGGTCTTGAGATTTTTGGCATATTCGTTAAAATTAAAGTTCAAGTTGTGGGAATCTGCAAATCATAAAGTAAAAATTTTAATAAAAGAAAATTTTTCAACTTTATTTCAATGCAAATAAGTAGAAAATTAAATTTTGACCTTAATCAGTAACAAGTTGATGCTAATTTGCTGTTTTATCATGGAGTATGAAATGTCCACACTTAATGAAATTTTTTGTAAGCATGTACAATCAAATCCAAGATGATTTTTACAATTTTGGTAAGATTTTCAAAGTGAAAAGATTGTCCTGAGCAAAATGTTTAGAAAACTGTCAATACCAGCGAATATGTCAAAAATGGCATACACATGACAACTCACAGCCACTACATGTCGAGGAAACTGAACTGAATAGGGATACAATGATTTCAAACATTCTCTGCAATAATTATTTTAACATATTTTATTAATAATTGTTTTGACATTATTATTTAAAAATATGTTTTAATCACAAATCCTGCAAAAAATTCATGCCATTTTCATGAGATTTGTAGGTACATATAATGTTGTAGTAGTAGTAGTAGCAAATAATGCCAAACAATAGTGCACTTAGTAATACCTATTTCCACAGGTAAATAATGGTTGGAAATTCTCTCTAAATGTTCTTCTCCGGGACTGACAAAGTGCAATGTCATCTCTGAAGATTTGATCACTTGAGCAGCTCCTGATTTTCCACTCCTCCTTCGCACAGCAGTTAAAAATGATGACTTTGAATCCTAAACAGTAAAAAGTCCTTTATAAAAATGGCGTTGAAATGTAAGCTACATACAAACAAGACATTTGTCATGTCTAATGTGTAGGATTATATTTTTTTAACATTACTGTTTTTTTACATTAGGAAAGAATAGAATACATCACGCATTATAATCTGGTTTATCATTGTGGGGTACTCTTTCAAAATTACTGTAACTGCTGTCTGATGCGTTACCCAGGGGGAGAACTGACCATATTTTTAGATGGGTATGTGCAACCCAAACTCAAAATATCCACCCATTTTTAGGGTTTTCTGCCACAAACAAGAAAATTGTTACGCAAATGAAAAATGTCAAAGATTCGTATCGGAATATGACCTACTTCTCAAGGTCAC
>JAOXYB010034728.1:0-49040 GCA_028565635.1 Phoronis ovalis | reverse complement strand
ATAAATATTCAATACAAGTATTCAAATTCAAAATCTTGCATGGGATTTAGATGCACCCGTCAAAGCTAGTCGGGAATATAGCGATTCAAGTACGACTGTTTTGTCATTATTATATAAATATTTACATAATCTAGCTACTAAAATGAGATTGCAATGTTAAATTAAATTTATTGAAATATAAAATAATTACCTTTATGTTCACTATGTGTCTTCCTTTGTTGTTTTTCTTGTTCCAGTTGCTTTTGTCTTGCTTTAGATTTCTCTTCAGCAACTATTCTTTGTTTATTTTCTTCAATGGCTTTCCGAAATCTCTCACAAAATGTGAGAAATATTTTAAAACATTCATCCAATTTAAAAGTAGCTTTGTCTTCACAAAAAAAGTCCGCTAGTTCTCGATGAAGTTCATTAATTTCATCCAAGTCTTCGTCGATTTGGAAAAGATCATCCTTTGCATCCTACACACAGGGGAGATAAAATCGAGATGCATTATAGGTTGTACAGTTAATGTGTACTGCATATGAGACAATTTTTCGTTCAAACGAAATAGCTAGAACGAGCAAGAACTAATTTAGTGTTGTGCTGGAAACTGACGTATCACTACCATTATAGACACCCAAATGTAACAGATTAAACACACGAACAAACACAATGATTTCATACAAAACCTACCTCCAAAAAATCCACCAGCTGATTTTTAAATTGGTCTTCAGTTTGATCAAGCCTATCCGATATGCTATACACCTTTTCTCTGAGACTATCAATGTCTGATTTTAGAGATTCTAAAGAAGCACTACAAAATACAATTAAATACAGTTGTGTAATTATAAAGTTTCTCATGGTAACATGCAGTTACAGATATGAATGTTCCGAAGGTGGCATCTCACGACTGATCAAGTGCAAGGAAGAGAGTGATAGCATGGTATATGTGGCGTACAATTTATGTATAATTTTGTAATATTTTTCAAATAGAAAAAAGATAAAACTTACTGTGACGCATCCTTCAAATATTTAAGTTTTTCTGGAAATTTCAATAAATTGGGGTCTTTATCTTGTGCTTGCTGAAAGTTAAATTGAATTGATATTAAAATACACGTATAGGTGGCGACAGTTTGCACACATTTTGAATTTCAATGCCTGAAAACAGCACCATAACTTAACAAATTCAGATTATTTGTAACACACGGTAAGCCGGTGTAGCCTTTACAACGTTTCGTAAACGTCATTGAAATGTATATGAATATCTCCAACATTCACAGGATACCCCTTCATTTTCAGTTTATTTAGCTATCCTTTGTAAAAAGTAAATGACATGACTTCTCAAGTTAATAGTTTTTTAACGTGTCTTATTTCGCGACACAATACCGAGACATTTGAAGCTAAAACGAGTATAACCATCAAATGGATCATGTATCATACAATTTGTATGTAATAATCACATAATAAAAATAACCTAAAAGATGCCGGCTTTGAACCCTGATGCTGCTGCCATATCTGATTTGTCATAACACCCAATAAACACAACCAGCGGATTGTATATCATAATATTACATTTTCGGTTAGTATTTCCAATTTATTTGGAGAAAAGTGTAGCATTAATTGCAGTACTAAAAGAATTTGATGTGTTGTGAGGAATAACAAAAAAATGAATGTAAAGTAATTAAAGTAATTGGAAAAATTATTTTCTATCAGTTCAGTCTTTTTAGGTTTTGCTTCCTCTTCGATAACATCTGACATTCGTAAAATCAGTATGCATAGTAACTAATACATGGCGGAAGATTGCGAAACTGTCTGCTCCACCAAGAGCGAATGGACATGTAGGTAGGTATGTATATGTAAAATATTATCTATAAACTGCATTACTTTGCAAATCAGGTATAAACTTTGCAAGGTAGCCGACCTCAGTAATTGTTTTGTCACGAAAGCTCAACCGTGACCACCTTGTATGATACCTATGACGTATGACATGATGACACGGAATGGTTATACCAGTTTGACATAATACGACTGCTGTCACTCGCTTTAATAAAGGGCTTGGCCAGAATTAATGTTTGTTCTTATTTATCCCTTTTCTTATCTTATTGACCAAGGCAAAGTAATGTTATGATGGTAAAAAATAATTACCATGACAACGTAATGTAAGAGATTCATCCGCGGCTTGTTGGCACGAATTTCGGTTAACTTCAGCAAAGATGTTATTTTAAAACCGGCAGCATTTCCAGCATAACCACCCTGAAAAAAAAACAATTTCGTCATTTTCATATTCAATGGGCACAATATGACGTTTCACAAACTTAAATTAATTTGTTTTTAATTTTGTTCATTGAATATTTATTACATTTGGACCATCTATTAACAATAAATGTTGCATAATTTAACCACAGACCATCATCAATGTTTTATAATTCGAATTAAAAATTTGACATGTACACTGTACGTCAAGGGTTATGTACTGTTAATAGATTAAGGTTGGTAGTCCTTGAAGTGCATGTGTAAACGATTTACAAATACTCATGTATTCGATGTACATGTAGGAAATAAAAAAAGTATAACTTTGACACCGGTGTGTCAGAATTACATATTAGAACTATATGTAAACGACCGGATTTAAACTCTCTTGTACGTGACATTTAACATTTTCTCCTTTGCTTACCGTATTGAGAAAATTTCCAGCGACAAGTACTAGGTATAACACTTCTTGCAACTCTTTACATTTCTTCACATCTGCAAAACAATCAAAATTAGCTAATGAAGGAGATATAGTAGAAATACAATATGTTCACAATGACAACTGAAAAGATCTTTTTAAGAACGTAAAATAAAAACGATGTAAATAGACAGTTAAACAAATCAACAATATGCAGCAAAACAATACACAAAAAAGTTACCACTAGTAATATACTCTGTAGACATTTACATACCTTTAGCTGTAACAATGACGGCGTCCAAAGATGGTCTAATCCAATCCATGTTGTTCTCGAAATCTTCCTTCAACAGCATGGATTCTATTCTTAGCTTATATCTAAATAAAAAATAAGAAATGTAACTTAATGCATGCAATGTAAGATAATGCTATTAGAAGTTTTAAAAACTCTGCATTTTTGAAAACTAAAGCGCAAAATCTACAGTAAGTATAACTCAGTAATGGTGACAAGGCAAATTGAAGATGTCATCACATATTGGCTTAGTCATATACATGAGGTCTGTGGTTAAAGCTTTAAAAACCCAACAAAGTTACATCAGCGAGTAATTACACAGTATTGTCCAGATTCATCATGCGAGTACTTACTCTGGTAAAGTTAGCAACTGTAGAAAAAACTTTTCAGCGTTTCCAAGCTTTTCTTTATTTCCGTCGAAACTTTTGAACATTTCAATTTCATCTGGTTCTGGAAGTATCTTAAGAAATCCTCGTAATTTTTCAGCACCAATTTGTTTACTTTTTCCTTCATGAAGTAATTGAATTATGTCTTCATGAGGCATTCTAAACTGCCTGAGAAATATGTTGACATTTAAACTTCTTTTTCCATCCAAAAGGTTTATCTAAAGAAAAGATATAAAATGAAGTATTGTACAGTGCATCTTTATTATTATTTTGCAATATTTTGTAAACATTAGTTTTAAAAGCAAAATACATAAAATTGAACTGATGGGATCTATGTATGTACGTGACAATATAATCAGAAATACATTCCTCTAATACTAGTATATGGACTCATGAAAGTTTAGATAACCACTTTGTACATAGCATTTTTATTCCTACTCATAGGCATTAAAAAAAAGTAGACTGTCAGTGTTATGCACGGGGTTATATGGCAAACTGTTAGGGCCAATTTACCTATTATATAAGTAAATGTATTGTAGCCTAAGACATGAGGAATCGGCCCTTGGAGTTTGTCGCAGTTTTAGACAAGTCAAAAGTTAACGCTACTGTACTCACCTCAGTTGATTCCTTTTTTCTCTTTTCACCTTTGTCATCGTGAACACCTTTCCCTTTTACAGGTTCTGGTGCAGTTTGCTGTGAGAATAACTCCTCCATTCTGTTAAAATCTACTTTAAATCCATTAGATATTTGTCCAATATTGGACCACAAGTTTTCTGTTCCTATAACTTTATTTACGGGAATTTTATTCCATTGTAGTTTTCTCATTTTATGCTTCGGTTGTGGTACTTCTTGCTGAGGTAGTTTGATTGGTAGTTCGCGTGCTTGGGGTGCTCCGGGAGGCGGCGGTGGGGCTCCCGGGAGAGCCGGAGGAGGTGGAGGCCCTATTCCGGGGAAAGGAGGTGCCATTCCAGGTGGAGGAGGAGGGGGCGGTGGTGGTGTTGTTCTCATCTGTCCTATTGCACTTTTAGAATTGGGTGAATTTTCTGAGTCATCCTTTATAGACCCCTGTCCACTGTCCTCAGATAATGATCTAGGTGTCCTTTCTGTATAAGCTTGTTCTAATTTTTTTAACCCTGAGCGTAGTAATTTTTCTGAATCTTCTTTCTTTTCTAATAATGTTGCTCTATGCACTAGTTTTTCTATAGTATCCCATATTGCATCACTGTTTGTATCAGCGTTGTCTATTTGTAGTAAATGTTGAAGTGTTGTAAGAAAACAGCCTTCCTGCGGAGTGTCCGATACCTGGAAAAAGTTTAAAGATTAGCTATATTAACTTCCTTCGATGATTGTATTGATTATAAATGTCCTGTTCTCGATTACTAAATCCTTTAAACAAATTAAAAGGAAGATTTTATTTCCTTCCTTAAACATAAATTGTATTTATATATATATTTTGTGTCCCATACATGTATAAAACAAAACAAACTTATGTAAATGACAGCATGAACAATTTATTTTAATAGAAAGGAAGTACTATATAAATAACACTATATAGCAATATACATCTATTTCTAAAAATGTGTTGTTGAGTCATTTTATCCTGTTCAGGTACTAAGTGACATACAAAAAAATGACCGTTCATTTAACAATATTATGTTATGTTTAAGTTACATCGTTCAAAACATTTAATAAATTTAAAGTTTCCTTACTTGGTTAAACGCACTGATTTATTTTTATAGCTTTAAAATAAAGTAACTAGTAATCGAAAGTGAACATCACTGCATTACGTTACCACACTTACACAAACCTATAGGTCTAGTTTACTTCAGCTATTCACATGCGATTTAACGATTTAGCAAAATTTAAAAAGTTATTATATACGAAATGAGAAATATGAAAGTGATAATTCACCTCTGGTGAGTCATGGTCCACCCCCGAACAGACTGGCTTTGATGATATATGATATTTCATGTTATACATAAATATTAAATTTATCCAACCAGTTCGTTTTGTGGAATTCCAAAATATGAGTTACAATATATATGCACGTCTCTTCACAACATCAGAAGTTATAAAATGACCAATATTTTACCTCTGTGAATTGATCTTAAAAGGGTCGTGACCTATAGGTATAATAACTACAATTAACAAATTACAGCGGGCCAAGTGAATTTACAAAACACTTATAGGTGCAACTTTGTTGATCTTATCAGTATGCCCGGTCACAGCACAGCCACTTGTCATTACATCAAAAATTCCACATCACAAATTCATTCAGAAAACTGTGTGATTGCTTCCCAGGTTTTAGAAAAATATAAAGAAGTTGAACTTTTATATACTGTATGCCTTGCGTGTTTAGCTCTCCGTCCATGAAAAACATCTACGGTTATCATGTCACAACGTTTCGCTGCTAAATGGAACAGCATGTTATATATACCTGTTGGTCGAATTCCTGGGGTCGAGTCATGGTTGTGCGTTTCAATCCGAACGTATTTTAGCTTTTTGACTATAATTGTCAACGACTTTTTCACCCTCTGAAACAGCACCGTAACCTAGCTCACGACATCCAGATATAAACAAATATAAAGTAATATCACCATTTTACGTGCGTTACGTGGCAAGCGATTTCCTTTTTCCTGTCATTTCAAATTATTGCATGAGGCTAGCCATCAAGGTTCAAAATACGACTGACATGTAACTGACACGAGGACTAGTATATTTACTTGGTTTTTATTTCCTGAGGTCTTTTACTACACTATTTAATTGATACTGGTGGGAGTTATCAACACAATATATCTGGTTACGCATTATATATTTTTTATTTACGAAAGTCGCTGGGCAGTTACAAAGACACGACGATTTTTATTTATGTACGATTAACTACGGTTGGTGATTTTTGGGCGGAATTTATTCATAGTTACAGTCATAAAATCATGCAGTGCGAAATAATATAAGTTTTTTAAACATTTTATGAAAAATAGTACACAAACATCTTAACTGTATTTTCGGCATACCTTCATTATGAATTATTACACCTGTATACAAAGTCTTTGAAGATTTTTAGGAAAAAAACACAAGTAAACAGTTTAACGATGTTTGTAAGCATATCTTATGATATTTTGAATAACTTGCACCAATTTCTTAACAATGACTCATTCACGATGGCATTTTTAAATTTTTTATTTCTGCCGCAAAGTAGTGGGCAAGCTTTATTGAAATCAAATCCCTTGATGCTGATATGGTGTTGTCTCGTGATTCAGTATTTTTACATTTATAACCACTGAATGACTAATCGCGCATATAAGAAGTAGATGCTATAAATGTCCTATATTGCTTTCAAACAATGACAGGTTGCTTGTAATGATTTAAATGAAATGACTGAATTAAAACTAGCATCGTGCTGGGTCTAGTTGTAATGTTCCTGATAGACTGATCGTGTTTTACTCATTGGCTTGTTGTGGTACTTTAATTTAGAAAGAATAAATGTAAACTGCGGAGATAGCGACGTGCACCGGGCGTTCACCGTGAGCTTACATTTCCAATGAGGGACCTAGCTTTGTATTAGTAATTATATACATGTAGAGGTGCGATTTTTTGCATTTGATTCACAGTACAGTACAAGAATATTTGTCTCAAGGTACGATGTTGCCATCTGTTGGCAGACAATTACCCAAGCATGACTCATTGATTTATAATGCATTTTTTTGCATCAAATATGTTGAACTATATTAATCCTATATGCAGGTTGCGTTGAAAAGGCATTTGTTTATGTCTTATAACAATTATGTCATAGGTGCGGTCATTGCCTTGAGATGTGTAATTCTTTAGTATTTTGTAAACTTGGTATTTTCTAAACAAGTTTACTTTTATTTACTCTTTAACTTTCTGACCTTCACAAGTAAGCAACAATTCGCTCAAACAGTAATCTTTAGATATTTAAACAAACGGGAACTCCCAAAATAATTATACCTATTTATCTATAGAAATCTCTTTAAAACTCGAATATTTACTACATGAGAACACAAATATTCTCTTTTAAAGCCGCAAGACCAAGGCGTAGTGCACTAAGTGTACTTTATCTTCTACACATGCAAGTAACAACAATACTTCTGATATTTGGACTTTATATGTATACACATAGAGTAATTAAAAGCGTATCTGTCAAAACACTTACTTCTCACCTGGAACCAACATATTTATCTTGTTTGTTTTTTTAAATGGTTAACTATCCTACCTGAAACTGAACCTTTTTGGTCTTAATATACACCAGAAACATACAGCAGTACCCCCTTCCCGGACCCCCTTTTGCGTCTAATTTAAAAAAATGCACTTAATTTGTTTTACATAAATTCTGAATCATTACCACAATCTCCTGGTCAACCGGTGCCCTGACAGATACACTATTGTGTGACATAAAAAATGCTTAACTTACCTGACGAAATACAGCATGGAAAACATCTAAGGGATCATTGAGGTCTACGCCTTGAGGTCCTGGTAACTGTTCATCATCATTTGCCTTCTGTTCATCGAAAACGTCCAGTTGGACAGCTAAGTCGGGATCTTTTTCTCTTTCGTCCTCTTTTCTAGAACAGCATAAAGGGGTACTTAAATAATGTCCAAGCTTTGTCATTTTTTTCGTTGTTGACTGTATAATAACCATGCTAAGACGTCCGCGAGCCACGATATTTTGGTCACAGCATATATGGTTATTAGTTAGACTAAACCCCGATTGAAACGAATGGATTATGGATGTCACAAATGACCGCTACAAGTATGTCTTTCACCTGAATAAATTTTGCAGGTGGCTAAAAAGTCATAATCCACTGGCACAAAAAACAAACATATTAGTCACAGAGTTGTTGTTACAGTCAGTGACAGTTATTGTGATCCTCAGAAATCGGCATTATATGATTTTATGTGACTAAAAATTGTCTTTTGTCTCCAACTGTTCCTTAAAGTCAAGATGTACACAATGACTTCATTGGAATGGTAAAAAAACAGAAAGGCCGCAATAGAAATCAAAGTTTATCAGAGAATAATGCAAAGATAAAAGAATGGCCGGAAGGTTAGAGTTTGTCAAATAACACTCCTGCTTCTTATCTGTTTGGAACAACACTTTGAATAACCATAATGCAAACATCATTTATTGCGGTAATACATATTTTATTTATTTATTTTTCCGAACTTCCTGTGGTTATCTTTTGATTTGATGTAAAATTATAATTAGGTCAACTATAGCAGCTTTTTACAATATAATATATCATATTTTTAAAAATGATTTTCAATGTATAGGTTTCCGTTTAAAAGAGTATAGCAAACTGTGGTCTCACATTTGATTATATTGTGTTTGGTAGCTGTCATGTTTAATGTACTTTTGTAATTAAGCCTGTCACAGGCTCACAAAAAGTAAACTTTTAAAGCAATTAAAAAATAATTTTATTTTCATATACTGAAGAAACCTTAAAGAGATTACAATTCGGAAGTGGCCAAGCCGTAATCTTATATCGATGGTTTAAGAATGGACATGTCCTCTCCTTTATTGGTTCTTTTATAACGGATGATAACACTTAAACAGTAGTATCGAATCACTAAACATACAGTCTGGTTGACTTGTTATAAATTGTCAATATTTGACATTTTCAATCATCTCCGTATTTCAATCATCATCGTATATATATTGAGAGACATTTTGAAAACAATATATCCGGACAATACCACTGGGATTTATCCGCGTTCAAGTATTAACAAATAGATCCGAGCCTGACCAAGACCATATCCTTTTCTAATTACCATGCCACAATGCTTCTGGGCTATCGTATCTTTTGTGATCATTTCATTTTGTTTTGAAAAAGTTATAAACAATAAAATAATTAACGAGTTGTCTAGCAGAAATCATTAATGGTTTACAGTTATGTCAGAAAAAGTCAACCTAATATAATGTGGACAAACTGGAATGAACCCCAAATTAACCGGCACAGACTCCATCTGATGGACATATAGATATAAATATACCGCTTCAGTACATGTAAATAAATTAAATTTAATAAGATCAATGAGAGACTTGTATCACGCTAACGATTCTAGGGTTTCACAACCATCCTAATTACTGGTAAAGCAAAATTAACTTAATAACTGTTTACTTTTATGTTTTTCTTAGTACAAATCCCTATTATTTCTGTCGCGACAAGTTTATCTGTGTTTCCATTGTTTTGTTTTGTTCACAAACCTGCGAACAGAATCCGATTTATCTCACATATAATAATAATAAACTAAGCATATCCCACGGCTAAAGTCGTTACACTGTTTAAAATTGCAACCACAAAGTGTAGATTGGTGCTTATAAAAAAAAAACTTATCAAATTAAAACACGCAGCAAATAAACGAGGTTAATAATAATGTGAAATAATTATTTTTAAATTTATTTTTTGACAACAGGTTTATATTTAATAGAAAAAAAAACGCTGTTAAATGCAAACCCTTGTAGCATGTCAAACAGCCGACTGAGGGTATGCTGAGGATTTGGATTTAGGTGAGATTTTAAGCAAATGTTAAGAAAATTCTATGGCACTACAAAAACGCAATTTTGAACGAATTCCCCGAAAGGCGGCGCTTTTTAAAACATGCAAACATAATTGCGTTTAAATATGAAATATGTATCCGTTACAAAATGCACTAGCTTTGTTCACATGATATGTTACTTAACTTGTTAGATCTTGTTACACTCTATATTACACCTGTCGTAACACTTTTTATGTGAAAGTAAAGAAACGAGATCCTCAGTTGACTTCATCAGATATGACGTGCACCAATGCCACAGGGTGCTATCCCCCGCAAAGGGGAGTTTATATATCAAAGGTCATCGAAGATTTCGGAAAATACTATATGGAATAGAAAAGGGTCTTTACGAAGTTTGTGGATAGAATCTAGTTCCGCACGGTGCAGCAACTTCGTACCGGTACTTCGGGGTGGGTGAGGATAGTTAGCTGCAACTGAAAACGAACGTGTTTCGTTTACAAGCGAAGAGTGACTACCCCAAAACAGAAATACATAGTAAATAGAGTTATTATTAATCTACTAGTATAAAAATGTTGTCCCAATATACGTAACAAAAAAAAGTTGAGTGACAGTTGTGCACCATTAAACACTACAACTGTTTCTCTTATTTCCGTTTCTACTATTATATTGCATTGTGTATCATCGGAAAATAAATAAATTACGGAGTAAATAAGTTATGCTTTCCCATTCTATCACAATCTTTAAGTATTGTGGCCTTGTGAATTTTCCCACAAAACTAGCCTCCTTATATTTTAACTAGGCAAACATTCTTTAGTACAGTAATTCTTAGGGAATTAAACATAGTATTCTGAGTAAGCAGACCTTAAGTGTTGACATTTTTACTTTCTGTCAACAGAAATTTTCATAGGGAACAAACCATTAAAATATCTTATTTTTTCGATAGGATAGATCGCGTTACAATGCCGTTCCAAAGTAATACCATACTTGGTCACTGCGAGAATGTCCTTGGACACATTTATAAATAAATGTGTTAGAATATCCAATAAAGTAAATTGAGGATTTTAAAATTGTTCACTCATGTTTCTTTTAATTGCAGTTTTCTGTATCTTTAAAATAAATGTTAACTTAAATCAAACTGACTAGGGGGCAAATGATCACAACCTGGTACAACAAATATCTGTGGGATATGTACAAAACAATTAGATTATAGTTATCTGTAGTTTTCACATAAAATTAAAAAGCAAAGTTCTTATACATCTCCCGAAAGAGGAATTGCATTTAAAAAGTCTCATATATAGCAACATATTAACTTGAAGAAGATACGCTACCCTCATTTCCACATCGTCTTGTATATCGGAGATTTCGGGTATCATTTCAAGCTTACTAAGCTTATGTCGATGAGGTTAAAGAAATTGAAAATTCTGAAATGTTCCTTTGGCTATTTACTTATGTATGGTTGTTGATTCAACTGACTTTCTCATATAAATGTATTTTGCAGATGAACAGATAAGCAAACAAAATATTCATTGAATTTTTATACATGTTATTTAATAACCGCTTCAACAAACGTCCCCCATCAAATATTCGAAATATACTATTTCTAGCTGGTGGCAATAATACTGAGAGATTGTTATTCATACATTTCATAGAGAACTAACATGTCCTTTGAATTTTTTTCAAAAAGGGTTAAATTTTGATTTTCTAATGTTGACAGGCATGAAGCACAACGTGTCTTTGAAATGCCGAAACACTGATCTGGGATTTCATTTCCTGTCTTGTTGACACCGGTTGACAGAAAGGGACAGCAGTGAAATGACAGCCATTTTATTTTGCTTTAGACAAAAAAGTACTGTTTGTAACTACACAATATAATAGGTGGGATAATAGGTGACGTCGTATAACAGATTAAGTTTATATTACACATAATAATCTTCCAATAAAGCACAAATGCATACGTTAATGAAATCCTGTACATTATATGCACAACTAAACTGCTAAACTCTAGTAATGTAACATACAAGCCTAAATGTATCTATAAGCTAGGGGCTAAGTAAAAAGTTGAATGAAATTTTCAAACATTACACAATAGGTACCTAATGACTTCAGGCAACAATAAGGCATGAGATATTTCACATAAAATAGATTTTCTATACAGTTATTTTAATTCTTTGAATATTAATAAATGCTACAGGTCTCATTATTGTGCTATTTGAATTGTACGATTCATGGTGAATTACAAAAATAAACTTGCAATACTTTAAATTTCTACATGAATACTCAAGCAGAATGGTCATCGCAAACGCCTACCATGGTCATGAGTTAACTAAGCATCAAATATAATATTATGCTACCTGAGCTGTTATTTTTGGCCACACACCTATTGTACGCAGTTTGCGGTTTTCCACTTTTTCACATACATCGGGGCGAATAATTAAACTATAGTTTTTTTTGTCATTTTTAATACAAGTGCACTTCATTTTATTTCATTATATTTCTCAGTGAAACCTTAGTCGATAAAAGAATAATCTATATTCCGATTTCACCTGCAATTTCTCCTAGAAATGAGCGGGAGGCCGATTGTTGTTGTGAGAAAAATAGCACCATATAATTCTAGTAAGCTCACAACCTGGAGTTGCATAGCAAAGCGCTCGCAACTTGGATCCGCATTGTATCATCCGGCGTGTGAAAGCGTAAAGGTTATATTTCAGACAGTTGTATTTATTCACATCGGAGTCGTTTACCCGTCTAAAATAACAATGTTCTTATGATAGCATTATTACCCCACACAACGGTTGTCTAATTTGCTAAATATAAAGTACCTGTTTCGAATTCATTAGTATTCATTCATGCAAGTAAACTGCACTCGTTTCATCACCAGTGTTACTGCTGTTGAATTGTTGTTTTTGAAACCTACGTTTTTATAATTGGTTAAAAAATAATAGTTTTCACAATTTCATTTATATTATTCAAGCCACGGGATTAATTATATGAAAGACTCATAACACTTATCTCCTGAGGATATCTTCTGCCCGAAATACTTTTATTATTATAGTATTTTTTCTGTGCGTAATCGATGTTCGCATTTCTTTTGCAGTCAGTCATGGGCTTTCTCAGCTAACACTATGCTATTTATTTGATTGACAAAAATGTCTGTTTAGATACATATACATGTCACAACAATGCCAGACATGGAAAAAGGTCGTTCGTTATATTTTTGTCCATTTAAGTCAAATGTTTTGTGGTCAACCACTTATTGTTGAAGGACACTTAAGTGGCACAGCAACCATGTTGGTTAATTGCCCCCCGAGGCAAATAGTGATCCAGAACTACAATTTTAATAATACTTGATATTATGTAAAAATTGGTGTGTCTCATCCCATCCCTGTTGGTGTTTTTCAGTCAAATGCATACAGAACTCAGAAACATTTATGTCGGGCATGGAATTATGACAATAGCAAAGGATTATGTGTCCAGTACACCATCATCCTGGATATCATTCCTCATCTGATCTAACTCCATGGTTGGCACCAAAAAAATTCTAACAAATAAATATAAATTCTATCAAATGCTAAATATTCACCCTCTGACCGGGGTAAATCACAGGTTTGAATGTTTATAGTTGGGTATAGTTTTGGCCTAATAACATTGGTTAGCTACACACTAACAAATCACATGATGCATTTATAGAGCAAAAAAAGTACAATATGTATTGAAATTCTAGTAACTTACAATTAGTACTGAGTTCTTCTTATTAAGAATTTGTCAGATTTGGACAGACAAATATGTATACGTGAGTAGAATATACTTCTTAAAAAGCATTGAACTATTATTAAGGTATTAAAATACTTTTTGTTGTTGAATAAAGTTCATTCTAGGTGTAATAGACGGATGTCACCTGTTTCACATAAAAATCGGTCAGATGAAAAAATGTTTGCAAATATGGGACCTTTTGACTTCAATAACATTTAATATTTGATATAGCTTGCAATTCGGTAGAAATGAAGGGGTGAATTATTTGAGTTTCTTTAATGTACTATTAACTAAGTCTAGTATGGGAATGTTATGCTGTATGACTTACTAAATTGTTAGTAATACTTTTAGCCACCAAATGTATTACACTTAATTAAGCTATAACATTTAGTACACTCTACTTCTTACTTTACAAAAGGCTTAAATTTTGAGCTACTGTTAATGTATGTTTGCGTTTTCATTTCAAAATGTAATACCGTGTATATTACTATAATGTTATGTTATGTCAGTAAACGAAGAAACAAGACACCTCATTGGCTGATTAAATACTACTTTAGAACCGAAAAAATGCATGATGTTTGTAAGATAGATTTATTTTACCCCCCACCTCTTAAATTTACGCTATCATTTTTTTTTTAAAGATGCCCATCTGTAGATTTGTCTCGTAATGGTATCCTTTTGAAACTTTAGCAAACTTGCAATAACTGACTATCAAATTCGGGGGGAAATTCTTAGCAAAACCTCCAATCCCGGACTTCAATGCTCGTCCTTTGTGTCAATCAAGCAATGGTTTGTGACCTAACAAATTCCATTTTTGATTTTACACAAAACGCAGTAAATGAATATTTTCCACCGTGTTAAGAAATACACATAGAAATTATGATTACTATTATTATCAAATCTACTATAATCAAAATATGTAAGGTAAATGATATTGTTTTCATTTGGCAGTAAATAAAAAACGAGAAGTGCGCATGTCTGACTTTCAATAGCTCAACTTGTCAAATTATAATAGGTTTATAAAGGGCATTTTTACATGTAATACAGAATAAAAACTTTTGTAAAACTCAATAGTTCTTATCAAAAATACCTATATACCACATTTCATAATATAGATCTAGTATCTCAATTGAGCCCAATTTGTATTCATATTACAAGTGTCATATAACATTGCTAACATATCAATACATCCGCCGTTGTTAATTTAGGCTCTAGCTTCATTTTATTCGCATTATGCAGTTAAAATGCTTGCTCAACTTGCAGACATGTCATATATAAAGCAGCTTGATGACTAAAATTACCATCACTATCCCGCATATGAGTAACTCTAAAACATGTGAGGGGCGCTCGCGCTATGTTTTTAGTTTGTGTCATTTTGCCTTTTATCTATCAGTCATCGATGCATAACCAAACGAAATAAGACTTCATTGCAGACAATCATCTTATGAATAAAATTTTCGAAATTACCTAATTTCTAAGAAGTGCATAATATATTATTCAGACCCATCTTTTCATAAGATGTAACAACTATCCGTCATAAACTACGCTTGAATGAGGTGTATCGGTTTACCAGTTCTATTTTCAGATTTTAGTTACTTTTTCTAAAGCTGTTTATACGGACATAATAGATAGTGTTATTCTACAAAAAGTTGTCAAAAAGTATCGTTATGGTTTACCTAGGGCTGTTTTGTATTTCTTTGTAATATGTACATTTTCTAGACACACCGTCTCGCTGCTGTACAGCGTTAGAAAAATAAAGTTACAAAGAAACAAATCGCAGGAATGCCAAAACATGGATGTCAAAAACACAATCCGATTACTTCCAATATTACTGAACAAAATGAGTTTTATGATTTGGATATAGAATGTTCTCCTTATATGACAGAAGAAAGTATTCAAAGCATTACTGTATATGTTTTCCGTCTTTCACCTTAAGCGAAATATTTCGAAGACGGACTTTTCAATAGTTATGCGATTTACACCCTCTCCGAAGCACCATTTTTTCTTTGTTTATTTTTAATGCCCTAGGGACGAAATAATAAACAAATATAACTGCTATTACAATTCGTTTAGTTTTTCAAAAAAAATATTATTTTGCATTTAAAAATGTGTCAGAAAAACAGATGAAGGATAGAAAAAAAATTTAAATGTTAAAAAAAGAAAAAAACACTTACCGAAGTTGATTGAGTATTTCACATAACTTCAGTCCTGGAAATAACAGAAAAACTTGTAAGAGGCGTTATAGCTATGTCCTATGAGGACAACGCACTGGTGGAGATGATACAACAACCAGAACAAACATTGCTACCCACATATAGACAAATTAAAATACCAATGTTTTTTCTTTCTGAAGGTCAACGGATGCCAATTATAAACAAATGATGGGTATAAGCTCATTTGAAGAGATCAACATTTCAAAATAATCCGTTAATAATAAACCATTCACTCTCAATCTTAGCTTAATTATTCGTTAGAATGAAACGAACGTACACTTCTCCTAATTGCACGTAGTCATCACAAAGAAAAATTAAAATTCCATTTATATGTTTATAGGCAATTAACAGAAGCAATTAAAAATCCCTTGAATCAATAGTATTTAGATGAGTTACAAAGACAAGATAAACTAACACTTCCATTTCATTCATTTAGTTTCATTTTCGGGTGGCATTTCAGGTCATCGTTCACATGTGTACTGTACATACATTATCTGCTGTGGTTCTACGATGAATTAATTACAGTCCCCGCTACAGTCATAGGACAATCCAGGATAATTATATTTAATTATAATTGCCCATATATGATTTGATATCAAGTTTGCAGTGTATTTAGAAAAAATATGATGGCCCTGAGCTGTACCGGATTGGATTTGTCGAGTTATAAACACAAGTTGACAACGTGACAATTCGTTGCTTGAAAGAAACAACTATGGTGGTCCTGAGTTATACCAGAGTTTGCCGAGTTAAAAACAAGTCGACAACTTGACAAAATGCTAGTTGTCTACTTGTGTTATGATTCGCCGTTAATACCTATTTAGCATAAGAACCGAACTCATTGCGGGAACATAGGAAGGTGGCTTTTACAGTACGATCTGAGATATTTAACGTACGCGTCCGTTGTAAACGTGCACTGTTAAGACTATTTTGTAGTACATATGGGAATATAAGCCACTTGTCCCTAAGGAGTAATTTTATAGCTTTTTAATGATACATTAAGAAAAATATATATAATTTCTACTTCTTAATTATAGCGTTCCTACTTTTGTTAACAGTTGAACTGTTGCTTTATTACACATCCTCCATGAAATGCAGAGGGAACATTTGATATGTACAAATGATGACATACCTATGGACAGTTAAATGGTCTGGTAGATTCTAGACATTTCGTAATATTTTTTCACCAGAGTAGAATTATATGTTAATAAAATCGTCATATATGACAGGTCTTTTCTAAAGCTCCGGTGAAGGTCTGGTCAGCTGAGTCGGTGAGATTCTTTTTTTTTTAATTATTCTAATTGTTACTTTTAATTAACCATTGCTAATACAGAAGTATAAAGGGCAAAGGAAAGGAAAGTGTGTAATATAACGATTAGGATTAATTTCGGAAACATTTATTATAATCTCTGGTGATCTTCCTCAACCAGGTTTGAATAGAGTAACATCCCAGTTGCATTGTTGCTCTTTGAAACGCTCCATTGTGCAAACTCCCTGGACTAATAAGTTCTTGGTATGAATATTTCTACTTTTTATTCTTTAATACGACATTCATTGTGTTGATGTGCAGCATAGCATGACAGTATGCCCTAGACACTCATAAATTTTTTAAAACTTTTTTAATGTTTTATTAATTGCGCTTAGACCGTGTATATGTCTAAACTGTTGAAAACTGCAAATAGGTAGAAAAGTGATCTATACATCATTAGACTTAAGGATGATTTTACACTTTGCTGAGTCATTGAAATCAAACTGTCTCAGTTTATTTTTAGATCAAAATGTCCATAGAAACACAATATATTTGTAGTAGCACTGTTTACAAATGAATGTCATCTATTCTTACTTTACCATAGTTTTGAAGTAGACTTATTCCTTCGTCAATATTTGTAGTGTATCTCTTCTCCAAATCTATGAAGACATTTAATAAAAAGGGAATGATAATCTCTTTTGCTCACTTTACTGCTTCCTATGTAAACATGTGTCGTCCCAGGGGCAGTGGTATCTACTAATTAAGTCATGTCATTTATTGACGGTGTCAATTGTCCGCCACTTTCAACGCTTCTCATCCGGGCTTCTCATTCATAATGACTCTAATAACTACCGGGAGACAAAATATTGAGCACCATTTGATTATGTAGATTATACTACTTTTTGAGGAAGAGATTTGTAAATGTCTTAACACATTCTTTAAAGTGAATTTCGGAAAAATGCGTCTTTCAGCATCCTGTGGTGGTGGTGTGATGGTACTGTTTTTATGATTTAATTTATATATCAGTATAGTACTCATAGTACTATACAGGTAATAACTACCTATTTCTAGTTAACCATATTGCATACTTTATGAATACGCATACTATGTACATATTACGAGTACGATACGTATCCGACGTTAACATTAAATCCCACGACATGACATTGCCAAGCCTACCGGAAGAGATTGGAATTACTTATCAACGTTAGATGTTGCGGAAGTGTGTCTGCATACTCCCGCACACACGGTATTATAGCAGTAGATGTGTTTTCCCCCGTATCTCCGAAGATATTATTGGCTACATCTGCACATCTCACGACACATCTTTGTTAGGTTGTCACAGGTATGGGATGAACTTACCTAAGAAATCGTTTCTAATCCTAACTCTATCTTCTAATTTTACTGTCGATATAATAATGCAGTTGATGAAAGCCAGCAGTGTAGTCTTGTAAGGTATATTCTCCGCGCTGCGAAGTTCGTCAATAATTAAGCTAAAGCGATAGCGATGTTTTTTTGTTTCCTGCAAAGAATTAAAGAGAATTTAGTCATCTGTGTAAGATCTGATAAAACTTTATGAATAATTGCAACTTTTGTTATGTATCAATATGGCATAATATGAACAGCCAACGTGTCAGCAGCTTAATTTAAAATTGGCGCCCTCTTCGTCATCATCTTATCATAACGCATCCGCCATTTTTTATTTGACAAAATCATACACTGATTTATAAAAACAGAACATTGTAAGAGTATGAATTACAACTGTGTAAGTTTGATGTTTCATTACTTTGAAGTCAACTTGGAAACGACCCTTTCTTTTGGTGTCCATTAAAAGGCCTCCATAGCTGGAGGGGATGACAAATGAGTTAAATGACTAAAGGAGAAGTACGAAATATTAAATAACACCAGAATTTTCTCGCTTCATCGCCACATAACTATAAAGGAAAGAGACAATTTGAAAGGACATATAATATCCTCTGGGCAAAGGTGATAAGTGTTACCTCACTGACTTACATGGAGGTTGATGTCGAAAGAAACCATCAAAGCTACATATTTCAAGCAGTGTTTAAAAAAAATGTTTTGTTTTTGCAAGTTATATAAATTATAAAAACCTGTACACGGAGCAAATGCACTATATCGTCTCCTTCCTAGTACGATATCCCCAAAGACATTTCTAGTTGATATGATTACTTTGGAACACAACCGGGGGGAAACAATAACCCACGTAATTTATTATCAAACCATGGTTTCTTTTTTGAACATGACACATAGCAAGATAAATCGTATTCTGGAAACAATGTAGGTGTCATTAATAAATGCCTAATAAAAATTTCAAGTAATTTACGCTATCTAGATTTCATACTTATTATCGTATTACCACATACCAGTATCAAATTTAACTACATTACTTCATCAGTACACAAACAACGCCTGTTGGCAACTACTGTTATGGACTCAGATTTCGTTGTTTTTTTAGTTGTTACTTTTTTATATCTGGATAAAGATAAAATGACGATACTGTGTGGATTCAAGTAAAATGAGGGGGGTTACCGTTTCGTATTTCATACGTAAATTTCAAATGTTATCAAATTATAATTTAGTTATTTTTTATCAAATTGGCCATGCTAAGGCTATAGCATATTATCCTCAGCTGCTGGAAGGTTACTATTTGCTGGGTGACTGTCTTTTTTGAATAGATTTATTCATTGCTTCACTGTACATTTAACCTTTTAATTACAAGAATACAATCGCAAAATTTTGTAATTTTGAATCTTGTGCTTGTGGTCATTTGATATATTACCTTTGTACATATAGTTTATTAAAATATTAACCATACCGAATTCGAATTGTTGTGGTGAAATGACATGCTCTAAATATTTTTCAAGTATTCTGATTTTATACAATAGGTAATATAGTATGACTCTTGACTTTCACTAGGAGCATACCCTGGAATTGCTCGTAAATTACTGCTTTTTTTGATGGCTCAGTTATAACTAGAAAATGACACATCAGAGTTTTTGAAAATAAAAGTGTTTTGCACATAAAGCTGCAAAAAATATAAAGGTATAATCGGTGCTTCTTTGTAGAACGATTTTGTAAAAAACTGGTGTTTATGATTGTTTTGAAATTGGAAAACTGGAATTTAGTTGCATAGGACAAGCATCATTATACAGAAAGGAATGTCGCATCTGTACTAGGATTTTACTACATTAAACTTACGTTTAAAGTCTGTAATTGAAACATTAAAATTTTTTATGACATGTTTTCAATTAGAAGAGGATGTTGTTGTGAACGTTAGACTCATATTTGTATGGCTATAAATTGTAACTGCACGTCTCTAGACAGGTGCGACTCAGGTGTCTATCCTATTACTTAAGAAATACGAATTCTAGTTTATGCGTCGTTGTAATGTTAAATCTGATTCGTTTTAAATAAGATTTCGTACTTCAGCACTTCTAAATGAATGATTTTACACATAGGATTATTCTTGACTTATTCTTCTTGAAAAATCAGACAAAGAATAACCCTTGATATTGAATAATAGTTAATATTGATAAAAAATCTTTAAAGCTTGTCGGAAAATGTATGTTTAGGATAATTTATAATATTCATATTTCTTGATATTTACTGAGGTTCCGATACGTAGTAAACTATCTTGAACGATGCTACAGACATGTTTTCTCCATGCTAGTGCTCGACGAACAACCAATTATAAATACAACATTTATAACGCCAAAAAATACCAGGTAATGAACAAATCATCCCAAACATAAGTGTTAAAATGATGAGCAATGGATACATATAATGAACTAGGATACTAATATTATCAAACAATTTCAAACAGACCAAGTACTTCCTTTGTGAAATGTAGACTACTCTTTCAAGATGGAAGATTAGGTATAAAAACTAATTTAGACGCTCTTGTGCGTTTAAACCGTATCTATAGTTAAAACCCTTTAGTTGCGTGGGAACGTTTTATTTACTAAACGTTATTAGTCACTGTTAAACATATTCATTCACAAATTCACTTCAATGTGACCGAAGTTTGACGACATGTATGTATGGCTTGACCCCGTGATGTGCCAATGAAACGGAGAAAAAAAATGAACGAAGAAAGGAATTAGCATTTTTCTCATCATTAAAATTTTTGTTGTGTAAAAAAGGAGTAACAAGTACTTTTGTCTTATATGTTGTACCAACCAACTAGCCAACCAACCAACCAACCAACCAACCAACCAACCAACCAACTAACCAACCAACCAACCAACCAACCAACCAACCAACCAACCAAACAACCAGACAGACAGACAGACAGATTATTCAATTCCAAGTGACTATTCATCTTTGAAACAAGGTTCCGGACAGAGGCTCCAATAAAAAATTAAGTACAGCATGGCAATAATACGAGATTGTTTCTTAATTTTATTCATTAAAACACTTTGAAAGAAAAGTTTCAATAGATATTGTGAATTTTTTGCATTTCGACATTGTTTCAATTTGAGTTTTATGAAGTGACATAGCCCTGGGTAAGAGCGATACTGCATACCGGGACTGTAAGGGTCAATTTACCGAGTGAACTGGATCGTTAACAGTACCGCACTCCCGTACGAACTGAATCCAAAAGATTTGCCAAAGTTACTATAAACCGAAATTGCATATTGTTGCAGTAACTGTCATGTATGTTATATGCAATAGACCCGCACATGCAGCCGCGACAACAATTCCCCAGATGAAATAGAACTTCATGACTTATCTTTTTAATCAGTTCTAATTGAATGACCACTCATTTATGTCTCAGATTTGGAGATAGCTGACGATAATTCGAATGAAACAGGTATGCAAGAAATATTTGTAACATTGAATAAGGTGCGGTTGACCAGTGTTACTGACAGGTGTATGCATGACTATTTATGTTTTTGACGGATGTTTGTTACAAAACAATGTCCAAAAGTGAAAGATCCTCAAACGAACGGTCAAATGTTGGTCAATAGTTCTGTTTTCGTTAAAGTGTACATAGAAAGGTTGATAGCCGTTGATAGTGCGCAATTTTCTAATCAAAATCACTTAACACTCCAGAATGACATTTACACACGAGGACAATACATTAACGACGGCACATTCTTTCAGTACGAAATTATCTATTGTACCAATTACGGTCCTTGGCGACTAAGAAGAAGAATTTAAGTGTCCTGAAACATCCCCTCAAATTATTTTTGCCATAGTGCTGTTGATCGTCGGTGGATCGTCATTATTAATGGAAAATAATCTAAGTATAGGATATAAACATATCCCCAGACACCTGTCTCTAAACTGTAGAGCGATGATAACGCCCTGAAATGCTTAGAAAGTAATACTATGCACATCGTGTATTGGCATATGGTCTGCCCTTATGTCCCAGGCCGTATGTGTTCAGTGCACGCATATAGAGTATAAGTACTGTGGAAATTTTTCATCTGCATGAACTATGAACACAAGAGTTGAATTTACTACTTAGTTTTCCAATTGACTGTATGGAAGAGAACTGTTCGACATATTGTGCGAATTAAGTTTCCAAAAGCTGAAATGTATTTTTCTTATTTAAATGTTTGTATCAAAAGCCTCAAAAGGTAATTAAATGGGTAATAAAATTGCAAAGAAAGAAAGAAAGGAAAATATAAATGTCAAAATATGACTCAGTCAAGCAAGAGAGCGCATCTTTTCTGATTTTATTTTGTTGTTTTAGTCGTATTAATTTTGTGAATGATGCGCGTTCTATAGTAATAAAGCTAGTGATGATAAGCTTAATCATTTTAATGAGGAAATAAATAAAACGAAATTGGGCATTTCATTTATAAGATCAATTTTCTGTCTATAAAAACTGGGGTGGTATTTACGTATCCATTAGGTCTTTAGACGATTTTGGACATATTTGACAGGCTTAATGGCTCAGTAGAACTAATAGAAAAAGGTATAAAAAACACGATTGTACCTTTCGCCGCAATAAAAATTCTAGCGACGAGGATGACAATTTACACGATATTCCGAAACATGTTTTGAAGGACATGCATTCACGAAAAATTATTTGCTATTCATACCCTCAAATGTTATGTAAATGTTTGCTTAACAATTTCACTTGACTTATATACATCCGTGATGAAATCTTATGATAATTCATCATAGAATATGACAGTATTAATGAAAATTAAATCAACTCCGTCTAATATTACATTGTAACGTTATTTTAATTCAATATCAAATAATAAGCTTTAAAGTCGTATTTGTATACAATGAAAGATGAATGATTGTTGTTTAAATGGCTGAAAGATGTATAAAAATAGTATGAAATTTCTCTTGCATAGAATGAGTCATTTTCTTATCAAATTTAAGGTGGCAACGCTCTTGAATTGTTATAAATAATCTTGAAGGATGACGGTCAGGTCCCTAATATTCTTGATAACACTCACAACTGCAGCATCGTCATGAATAATGCGCGGTACCGTGATGTCAAGCTAAAAGACCGAATATTGTTCGACCATGCAGTAACAAGCAGACGCTCGGCCGCCAATATCTTCCGCATTTAAATTGGGCACAAATCAAAATTGCATGGGTGAAAATGTCCTTTAGATTTCCTGCAGGGAATATATTAATTGTCGTATAGATACCTTGTAGTTTTCCAAGGTGTCCAGTGCTCTGGAGTATCCTTCCGCTGAGTATACACATAGTGCTGAAAGTAGTTCAAACACCTGTTTTTTCGTCATAACGTTATCCGTACATAATGCTAAAAAGAAATAAAACAATTTATTAAATATTTTATTGCCTTATTAAAATGAAAAATAATATGGTCTATTTATTGTAACACAAGGAATAGAACAGGATAAAAGGATCAAACACCTTCATACGCAATCCTCTGATCCTGACATTGGTAAAGAGAGGTAATGTTTACGTTAAATATTGACTTTTCTTTTGTGACACATCTTTCTATTGATCATTGAATTATTGTGTGTTAAGGAACCCAAGAAGAATATTTTCTCTTGCTATGGGAAAATGTGCATATTTGGTCAGGTATCGCTTTGATTTTCAGCTTGAATGATCACCGACATTTAGTCAAAGAGTGTTTAGTCAGTCAGTCATGCTTACAAAAAGCAGTACGAAATAGAGTGATAATTTTCATAACAATTCTTAAGGAGCGCCCTCGGGAGTGTGTCAAAATGCAAAAACAAACAATAAAAGCCGGAGAGGCTCAAATGTTTTGAATAAAGTAACATATGACGTTGGAGCATAAAGTTTAAACCATATTATCTTCTATAGTTTTTGTGCGGCTTTCTGCATATCTGGTTACAAACTCCAGTCACACGTTATTTAAAGAAAGTCTCAAATAACACCGTGAAAGACTAGATAGATTTTATAGAAGATACGACAGATGTGAATTATGATATTTTTGCCAAGGATGAACTTAATGCCCTGTGTTTCTGTCAAAATTTGGTAACTCTCTACAGCGTACAGAATTTACTATGGAAGAGTTATTATTTCTTATATGGACTATATGGTATGTACATAAAGACAGTTGGTTTAACCTGGATTTGAGCTGTCCTAAAGAATAACCCCGCGAACAGGTGTATTGGTATCCTTTGAAACTTAACATAATGTCACAAGTAAAGTATAATATTTATTTAGGCTGTACATTTTTTACAACATAATCGTGGTAAAGCGGTATACAAAGCATCAATTTGTTAGACACGTATCGTTTGTCGAGGCTAGATAAAAGAGTTAGATTTCACACCGTCTAAAATTAATTAGGACATTGTGTAGATACCTAAAAGATAAGGTGATATAACAAAAAAAAATGAAAATAAAAGAGTAAGGTATGGCCTAGTTATTTATGATTTAGTCATGTAAGTACAGAATACGGGTATAGAGGATTGTGTAAAGGAGAATTGATAAGCAAAAAAGTGTTGTATTTATGTTTAACCACATACTCGCGCCTTCGTTAGATCTAATTATTATCCCATAGGCGGTTTTACCATTTTGGGACAGGAAACCTAAAAGTATGTAATTATTGTTTATTGTGTTGTCCACTGCGCATTGCCTTTATTTTTCCTATCACTGCCTCTCAGGAAATCTCAATACCATTTCGATCATATCGTCACACATATACTATATTCATAATCGGTGTTTTATTATGATGGCTATTCTCCCGCTCTTATATTTAATGACCATATTATAGCGGTTCGTGTCGATTCTTCAAGAACAAGAAATATAAAGATAAAGAAAATAGATATCCTAAACTTATCCAAGTGGAAGACTAATGGTTAAACTTATATTCAGTAAAGATGAATGGCCACATTTAAGGTTGATTTAGCGTAAATGTTTTCTAAGGGGTTTATATGAGAGTAAGTAAACTGAGTTGTGCCTAAAGAGGAAAAGCAAATGTATAAAACTGGTTATAATATCTGGTTATAATATCGAATCAAATATAAAATTTCACATTCGGTCTTTGTAAAAAAGGACTATAAGTGTTTCAATTATAACCACAAATACCACTAATCACAAGGCAGAAGATAGTTAGAGACAATACGTAATGAAACGGTACAACCAGACGACTTTTCATTATACCTGATTATAACTAAATTTGATTCACAATCACGTCTACAGGAAGTAATAATTAATTTTCGACCGTCACTAGTTTCAGTGTATAGTAATCAAAGTGTGTAAAGACGTGGCCTTAATACCCGCCTTAATAGCCTTCGTGTATTAAATTAATCACTTTGTTTCATGTAGCTCCGATTAAGGTAACAAAACTCATCTATCAATTGCAATTGGGCAAATAACGGATTGAGATATCGTTTAAAATGTACCCAAATCACGTTGTTTCATAATTAAATAACTATTTATTAAAGCAAACACAAACTGATATATCACTACAAAATCCAATCGATTGCTAACAAGGATTCAACAGGTATATTTTGACCCCCACTTGTGGATTTATTTTGATCCCGCAAATCCCTCTCAAAAAATTCCAACTTGATCCTTATTTCGTCTGGCATTATAAATACAAGTGTAGATATCTCTTATCTAAATAGTTTATTTCTTTTATTTAGAACCGCTCAATCTTGTAAAATTTTGATAACGCTCACAAACAACGAAACAATGACTAAATAAACAAAACCTACACAACTTCTTTACTTTTGCTCAGGTGCATAATGTAAGTCTGTAGATTAAATGACCAGAAATACACATAGATGTCTATTCTTACTTTCTGTTTAACACCTACAATTAGAGGGAAGTTTCACACCGGCGGAATTAAGTTGTGGATGCATACCTTGTTTAAACTGCATGGCCAAAACCCGGGGGCTGAATATAAAATCTGGTGAGATCATAGTTTTGTGAATGAAAATTGAATTGAGTTTTGAATGTTGGAACTTAAACTTTGTGAGCACAGGGAATCCCATGATAACGAAGATAATAGTGTTATGGGTTTCAACTTCATGTATGTTCACGTTAATATAACAGGTGTTTATAATAAGAAAAGCGGGGAATTACGATTTACACGCACTTTATGATAACGCATGGGTCCCGACAAGGTTGTTTTTTGTTACTTCGAAAGTTCTTAAAACAAACCAAAAGGTTTTTCTTACCTGTCACCATACTTCGTGTAAAATCCTTATTTTCTATTATATAATCTAAGCCCTGTTGTGAATTCATGACTGCTCTGATACATCCAACGCACTCTAATAAAATATATACATCCGTAAAACTGTGAATTTTTCTCTCACAAAATACTGTTAACGTATGCAATAAATGTTCTAATCCTTCTAAATCCAGAAATTTTGATATCCATTTTGAATTTACATCTTTTAACTTTCTCTTAAGTGAAGAATACGTGTGAATTGATGGACTGCAAATGAGTTTAATGTAAATTTCTGGTCCATTGGATTCTGCAATCTGATTTGTTTGTAAGGTTCTCCGGTCATGTGGAAATCCACCAATAAGAGACGTCGTTACAATATCCGACCACTTTTCAACCCTGCTGGGTTCATCTGCATGAAGTTTACATTCATCATGAGGCTTTTCATCATTGTTAGATGAGACAGATTTATCATCCATACTA
This sequence comes from Phoronis ovalis, assembly GCA_028565635.1. Taxonomy (NCBI): domain Eukaryota; kingdom Metazoa; phylum Phoronida; family Phoronidae; genus Phoronis; species Phoronis ovalis. The sequence continues at coordinate 21,909 of JAOXYB010034728.1, read as the reverse complement.
ATAGCACTGAAACATATAAAGATGTGCGTATCATAATCATCATTACAATACAATAAAAATTCACCAAATTATATCTGGGCAGAGTAGCAAAAGGGGCAGCACTTCTGAGTAATTCATTTTCATATTATACGCTTGTCTAAACTATAGATAGTTTTCTTAAGGACTGATCCCAAAAGACTAACTATAATTTGAAATGTTGAAACATTAAACCAGTGAGTGCTTTAACCAGAGAGGTACAGTTAAGCTGCGGATAAGTAGTAGAATAACAAAATATCGTCTATTATAATTTCAAACAGAACTTACTATATATAAAGACGGTAGACCTTGAAAAATGCGCATCACTTTAAATACATTTGCGTACGTGAGTAATGATTTATTACCTGCATTTTCGACGGAGGCCAACTATTTTTTTTGGTAATATTACGTATTTACAGGGAAAGGGAGTTGCTTGTGTTTGTGTAAACAACTTTAATTTATGAAATTCTTATAGTGAGTAAATCCAACTTGCCACATTATCGAGATTGTTAAGGTAATGGCAAAAAAACTACTACAAAATAATTGGATGCTTTCAAACAAAAATCAGATCTATATATAAACCGTGTATAATATATGTGGTCAATCAATTATAACTTTGAACAATGTGACTAGCGTCATTTATTAAATATTGCAAAAAATATTTCTAACTGGTTATAGGTGCTTTCATATACTAGCAGTGATCATTTTAAGAGTGAGGTTTACAGAGGCTCGTTTCTCTATGTGCGATACTTAGCTAAATGTCATGATATTGAACTAGCTAATTTTATATAATTTCCCTTTTGTAACCTTTCATAAATTATGCTGTAAAGAACGTGTCGCTAGGAGAAATTACTACTGCAGTTTTCTACGTAACGTTGATTTATTACCCGAAATTTATTATGATAATAATTAACTGCAGAGCCATCTGATGGGCGCACCACGGGACATGGCATTGAACTGCCATGATGATCACTGGAGATAATCATATGTGTAGCAGAATATTAAATTATTTAGCAGTGTTTAGTCAAAATAAGAACTGTGACACTATTTACAGCGCTATTGCCTAAAGTCTGGTTAACCAGATTTAGACCACAAGTCAAATGAAAATGCAGCGACCATAAAGTGCCTTGCGGACACCGCGGTTGCTATTATTTTCTTACCAATTCATAAAATTTTCTACGCCAGGTCAACGTGTCAAAAACGTGTTTAATTACTGTTTTCATTTATTGCTATATTTGTTCTTTTTATGTGTTTATATAAGCATAAAGTATATTTATTTACCTGTTTGGAATTAGACTCCCACCCATTTGGTAAACATCATTTATTCTTTTTCATCAACTTCATTATTTGAAGATCAAATTATATGAACAAAAATGTTTACTTTCATTGCAAATGATTTCGTTTGTTTTACATGACAGGTTCATTAGTTTTAAATTCTGGTATGTTGCTTATGGTACCACAGCAATGTGCACAATAAGAGGATGGATCGGGACGGTCAATGTTATTTTACTCGCTTTATCATTACTGAGCCACACACTTTACTTCCGGGAATGCCATGCTGCGATATGTAATATCGAGTAATTTTTCGCATTTTATTACAAGATGTCTGTTTATCATGATGAAATTGAGATAGAAGATATGGAATACGATGAGGAAACGGATACATATTATTACCCATGCCCTTGTGGTGACAGATTCGAAATAACAAAGGTATCTGGGCAACCTTTTGTTGGTCTGACAGTAACTGGTATCTGGGTCTTGAAACTTCAATCTTGATTTCACCTTTGGGACACAGCTTTCGAAGTTGGAAGTCATACATTTATTAATTATCATAAGTTAATTGATTTCTGTTGTTGGGTGACAACTGATGTATAGGTTCTTTGAACCTCTAGTAGTATACGTATTTATAGTCCTGCCAGCATGACCCTTAATTGGAGTATGGACAGCCTACGGCTGGACAGTCATGCTTGCAGGACTAACGTATTGAGGACTTGCAAACCCTGTACCGGGCTGTAAGCTCGCAGATGACTACTAAGTACTATGTAAATTGTAATGCAGGTTGTTTTTCAAATAGCAAGGCATCGTTGTCGATGGAGTACTGAAACAAACAGGCAGCTGTTGTTATATCTGTATTATTAATTAAATGTTGAAATTTTGTTGGAACATGCGTACCCACTTTCATATTGACTACCCCCGGGGGGGTGTGTAGAACCATAGTATTTTCTTGCAGCCCATTATGGTGCTATATAGCTTCATGTAAATCACATATTTTTAAAAACTAGTGTATTAATATTAATAATGATATTCCATTGTCATTGCTCATGATTTAGGTTGATGTTTACTGTTTTTTCACAAAACACAGAGATTAAGGCATATTGTTAGCATTTTTGTTTTATGTGTAGAAAGACTCGAGTGTAAACAGGTATTTTCCAATACCAAGTAACTAGCAAACTGGAATGTATTTAGCATTTAGAAGTGCTTTATTAAAATTTTTGTTTGAAGTTGTGATTTGTACTTTTACAGGAAGACCTGGAAGCTGGTGAAGATGTGGCTACCTGTCCTAGCTGTTCTCTTATAATTAAGGTTATTTATGACCCTGTAGGTATACATTAATTCTTTCTTTTCTGCTATGCTGTATACATACTTGTGAGCCAATGATATTTTATGGAAACCCTAAGCATGTATGAGTAAAAGTTACTTTGTGCCATAAACTGAATATATGTATATGCCCTGATCATGTATGTAATTTTTGTAAAGAAAATTAATATACTGTTTGCAATTTGTGATGCCACTGGTCATGTGATTATGTGGAAAACTCTGTGATGATTCATTCATAAAACACGGAATTGTTGGAAACCTTGAGTTTATAACCAGTGGCTCTACCATGTGTGCACACGTAAACAACCTGTTATTATCATCAGCAGCGGCCATAATACTCGCATAATTATTTGCAGTTTCTTTGCTTTCCAAAACAATACAGTGGTGTAGTCTGCAGTTTTAGAGTGTGGCATTTATATGTCAAATGTATGTATTGACATTGTATCGGTAAAGTTGACAAGCCCAACAGGTTTGAATGTAGCATTTAGTTTTAGGTGGATGGTGTTGATGAGAATATTTTAGATAAATTAATTTAATTCTTGAAAGTATCCTCACTGTTAAACATTTATCTTATCAGGTTTTAATATGTCTACAGACATAAAGTCTCTTAACATTCAAAAAAATGTTTAATTTAAGTATTGTTAAAAATATAATCAAATGAATATCATATACTACAAATGTAATGATTAACATGTTTTTACTTCAAAATGTGAGTTTTACTTGCCTGATGCCGACATTTTCCCTTTGTGCAGCAACATTTATGTTAGAGAAACTTTTCTTGAACTACAAGTAATGTTTGCTAGTACACCTGTTAATATTACGTCAGGTTATCTCATGCACCTATTTGATTATACAGGTGATGTATCTGTAGAGTTACATGCTGTCTGTATTTAGCTGATAAGACATGATTTTTTGGTTCATTAACGAGAACGATGCTAATATACCTTTGCACCGTTATTTTTAAACCATTTTATTAAAACAGTACGTAATCAGTTAGTACATGAAATGATGTTTGTCTTATGAATAAACAGAAAGCTTCAGAAAATCATTTTCAAATTAATTGCTGAACACACTATTTAAGTACAATGTGTGTAAAGAAGTTTTGCTTTTCTTCAGTCTTTAATGTCTAAGCCGATATGTTCAATTTTCCTGGAAATGAAGGGTAACGTTGTTGCTTGCAGAGGCATGTATGTATATGTGCGTGTGCCTGTCATTTTGCATGTATACGTAATGTTATGTTATATATATACGGTAAGATAATTTTTAGACATGAACACTTGTTATCTAGTCAGTATCTCAAGGAAAATATGTTATCACCACATCAAAGTGCTGTGATATTGTAAGAGCGTAATCTTTGACATTTAAGATATAATTTTGTAGTACCTGGGCAGGGCACATTATATTAAAAGCTTGTTTTCGAATTTGTCAGAGTTTGTGATAAGTTAACTGATACTGTGCACTTTTAGGATCACATACACTGGAACGACAAACATAGAAATATCCCAGTTTTCTTTCTTATTTCCGAAAGTGTCCTAGAAACTAACCCAGTGATACAGGATTTCAATATTATTGTTGTCCTCATTGACACTGTTTAACAATTTTTGAAGTACAGCCACACTTTACTTATATAATTAAGATTAGCTATAACATATTAAATGTAACCATGTTTTTTATGATATTGGAGCTTTCAACATAATTTTGCAGTGCTTGTTTTAGGGAATACCCTAAAGATCAGCTTTATGCCTTTAGCGTTTACATTTAACCAATTATCATAAAAATTGAAACCCTCAAACTAAAATCTTTGAGACTGCCCCTGTTTTCTGCAAAATGTATCACTGTTTTTAATGTCAGTCTGAATTGTACTCTACAAGCTACTAATTATTCCAGTTTGTTAAATCCACAGGTTTTATATCTCTGTTTGACACATTTATAATTCGTTTCATAAAGATATATAGTCTGGTTTGTAGGCACCTTATAAATGTATCTTTAATTTTTTGTTTTCAGGATGATTTTGTGCTATCTGAAACCGTACCTCCTTCAACAAAGAGTGATTTAGAAGTAGTTAAATAACAGAAATATTAGGATAAGGTAAAACTATATTTTTGCTGCATTGGTACAAAGTATTGGATAACACAGTTCAACCTATTTTTGTTTCAAAAATCAAGGGTGTGGGAGCTCCGGGCAGGAAATTGAGCCAAGTAACTTTTGCAAGCTCACTTTGTCTTCAGGTGCTTAACATGCTCATTTATGAACACCAGAAAACAAGGTACGCATTACAATAAAACACCTATATAACGTACATGTAGTGCACTCTGTGTACACAGTATGTATGTATGTACACAGTATGTATGTACACAGTATGTAGAATCTAAAAATAACCTTTACATGCACTAGTAACAAAAATCAAAATATGTACGTGGAAATATGCGCTAGTTAGTACTTGTTACTAAATACAATGAAAAAGTAAAGCATTTCTATTTCCTTGTAAGTCTTTTTGTTATTTTTATATGCTGTCACCAGTGTCACATGGAATGAAATTTAAGTTTAAAAATTTATGAATTTGAGATGTACTTGAGTAACCGTCCGTTACTATAAAGACACACCTATTTTGTGGGAAACTGTGATAAAATACTAAAAATAGCTCCGGCACAGTCTAGCTAGCCCACTTTGTTAACAAAATTTTGATATCATTACTGGGCAGATTTTTTATATCTCAAAAAGTATTTGAATATATACAGCGAAATCTCTATGCGATAGCAATAAAGCAGAAAGAATGGGAATATGAAAAACTGCCAGAGCAAAACTGAACACAGGATCTTTTACGTAAATAGTTTGATTTTACAAATCCTGAACAAAATGAAAAAATCTGACCCCAGCCCTGCATGCTTTTTTTTTGTTGTGACGACAGTAGAACCGATAATTGACCAGAGAATCAAATTTTCTAATATCCCCTTCCAGCATTTTTTGCATTATCATTTGAAAAGGACACTTCCTTGATAATGAAACATTTTACTGTTATTTAGCAGACACGTTTAATGCTTCTTAGATTTGATTTCCTAGCATTCAAAGATTCAACAATTTCAATACAAGTTACTTTTTAGTTAATATATAAATCTCGTAAACGTCATCTAGTCAAACTGTCTGATAGTTTCATATTATAAGAGGTGAGAACAGCTTTGTGTCTTACCCCTTTCCATTGATCATCACTGGACCAGAAAATTGATACTGATAAATATATCAAAGTTAATTTTTCTATTAAAATGAATCCTTTTATTAAAAAATGATCCTATCATAACAAAATTAAATAAAGAATACTATGTGTTGAACTGTGTTTATTATGTTAAGCAATGCTGTGAGGTGTGAAATTTCAATAAAGCCCCACCTAATAAAAGCCTGTGATCCTGCCGTATGTGTGGCTTTCTGGAAATTTGTTACATTTTCAGTACAAACGTTTATGATGTATTTGAATTTAGAAAATCTTTTTAACATTTGAATATGAGATGTGAAATTAGAGGAAACAGTGCAAGTAAACGTATGATCTAACTTAATGCTTACTTTTAAATGTAGTTCTGTTGCTTGTGAATATTAAATATAATTCATCATGTTGGATTTCTGCTTGCAAGTTATTTTCCAGTATGCCTCAATTGCTCAAGTAAAGAAATTTACTTTACTTGAGTACTATGTAACCAAGTGCTTTGGCTTTGTCTTTATTAATTTTAAAATTTGAGACTTCTAGAATTTTAAATTTTTTTGTGAAATATGGAAAATATTTTAGGTCATTTCTTGTCGTCTGGTTATATGAATTTAACAATTAACTGGTCTTACCTCAGCACTTACCTTTATTTATTCGCCCATTACACTAATCTTGTAGTTTACAAGTATTCCTAATGTTTAGTTAAAACTCCACCCCCACATATCTTGAAATATTAAGCTATCAGGCAGCCTTGACAGATTTTATGATACAAAATGATAACCTCATTTTGTTTGTATTCTAGGTCGATGTACCGAATATGGTAAAATGTGAAGTTACTTTTTTACAGCTGAACCATAAATTTAGATACTCGGTGGGGGGAGGCAATATCATTCAAAGTAGCTACTATATATGCCACCTAATGGCCCCAGCTGCCGTGCTTACCACGGGGTATAGTTTTTACTACTTCTGAGCAACTATCATCTAAGATGTGTGTTTCGGTTAAATTTATTATTCAAAACGTTTACCCACGGAGATTCTAGTGCCTTAAAAAATCCACAAAGAATTTTGTGTATACCATGAGATTTGGGTTTTGTTTACTAAGGGTTATAATGTTTAGCATTGCCTGTTTACCAAGGGGTATAATTTTGAAAAACAGTGTTTACCAAGGGTTAAGTGTTCTTTACCTTGTCCTCACACCCCCACTAAGTTTTTTGACACATGTATTACATGACCCCTGGGATACTAAACAACAATATTGTACCAAAAAAGCAGTTTGTGATTCGAAACGAAAAAGTTTGTTATATTTTTCAGATGTTGTCTCATTTTCTGCTTGATTGAGCCCTGATAATCAACAAGTCAGGAAGCTTAAACCCTGCTTAAAGCTCAAATAAGTTAACATTTTCACAAACAAAGAGATCAAAGTTCCTTCACACCTTAACCTAAAGGACCTTGTATAATTTAACCTTTTTTATTTATCAAATTAAAGTTGTTATGTACATAAGGTATTACTACCTGTTACAAAAAATAAGACTTGGCGCAATGAGTAATTGTTCTATCAATACAAAAAGGGAATCTAATTAAAAATTAAGTACGTCACGACAGAAATATACTTCTGTTCTTAGTACTAATGGTGTAAAAATGTTTGTTGCACACATTTGTGAAAGAAAATATACAATACATTCTTAAGTTAAATTTTATTATAAAAGTGTCTACATGGTCTTGAGCAATGATGCATTACTGTTGCTAAGGTTCATAAGTAATATTACAAGAAAATGTAGCTAATAATACATTTCAACATATTCCATAGTGAATGATCGCCTATTATCCCTTGTTTCAAAGCCATTTGATAACAGCAATCACCATGACAGTATAGTAGATCGTGGGGTTGTTGAACCTGATTTATGTCTTAGTTTAAAGTCACAGTTGATCAGTGGTGTACATAAGACTTTACCCCCATGACTAATCATCAATGGCTCCTCAGTTTTGTTTCCTCTTTCATCTGCTCACAAAAAGCTTCGTAGATACAATTCTAAGGACAGTCACAATTGCAAAATTGTGCTAAAAGAGATTTACAACTGAATTGTCACAGCTTCCAGAAGTACATCCAAATTCAATACATGTTTTAAAATCATAACTTTGTATTTGTTGATCAACTTTTCCATTGTGTAGTTTAACAGCAAACCATGCATACTGTGATAACCTTCTATCTTTTTATCAAAAATTATAACGCATACTAACCTTTTTTAGACAGCTTCTGACAGAACCGATTCTGCTAGGTTAGGTAACAAGTTTATAGTTTCCTCTCAGAGCTTCCTCTTTGTAAAAGCTATATATTATTTGACAGGAAATTTGTCCCAAGTGGTCTTAGTTTATTGAATGGGCAGTATCTTATAAATATAATGCTTTCATTCTTGGCAATTAGATATACCTTGAATTGTTTGTGCAACGATTAAGAGAAAAGATCATTTTCCACTTTAAACTTATCTGGATGGACTTAATGGTCATGTAAATATACAGTGGCATGCAAATGACAATATTTGTATTTGTTTTAAATTTTAAACTGTCATGCTCTAACCAAATCAAACAATCTGTTTATGGCTGGCAACTAACTGAAAATAATATGCACCACTCAATAATGAAAGTGTTGTGAACCTGCACACAGATCATTAAATGGGAACCTTTGGATGGTACTTGTACATATTAAAACTTCTAATAAGTAAATAAATAAATAATAAATGCAGCAAATACCTTTGTATAACCTTTATCAAAGCATTGACATTCTGGGACTGATATCCAGTTTTTGGGCAATCCATTCTAGGCTTGGGAGATTTTATGAACTGTTTTGTATGCATGTCAAATAAAATGAATCCATTCATTTATTTCGAGTTTTCCTTAAGCATTTGTACTAAGTTTCCTATAAATCCCAAGAGTTTATTCCTTACCTTGAAAGCACCTTTTTCCAAAGTCTGATATACTCCTCCGATCTTCTTCTCAGGTGTTTGCTTTTCCTCGGACTTTTCGGTGGTGAAATTGGTCTGCTCATTGCATTAACAATATCTTGATGTTCACTCTATAATAGTTGTGTTATTTAATGAAAGTAGTTAATCTGCATCATGCAGGGAATATAAATTAGCATGATTTTCTTAAGTGGATTAAACTCTACAGAATATATGCAGGACACAAATTGTCCACTTTTACTTTAAACAGCTTAATAGGTACACCCTATGATCAGGCTTTGTAATCTTTAGTCCAATTAATGCAACAGTTATGCAGCTATGTCCCACTTAACTGACTTTCACCTTAAAATTCACCAGGTAAATGTGTTATCTTTTATAACAGAAATACATCATCTATATTTCAAAAAAAAAAATTTAACTGAAATTTATTACCTGCTGCACCTGTTTTTATATTAAATCCCACATTTATTTTAGAGATAGTCTCATGAAAAGTACCATGTGATCATAGTCATCCATTAATAAATCAGATTTTTTGATTGATAAAAAAATATCCTGTGGCTCATTTCACAATATGGATATAAAACATTTTCTTGAACTTTTTCCATGGACTCTGTGCAGCTGCAATTATGTATGTGCATGGTTAAACTTTCAAAACATTTAAAATTTTTCCACATCTTAATTTATCGATTTGCTCTGATATGTGCCCTTAAAACAGGTTCCTGGTGATAGTACTAGTATTTCGGCAAGGTAAATTCAGTTGGTACTGACATATCTCAAAAGTGAGCTTCATATATTTATTATGTAATAAAAATTCCCTGTATGTATACCTGTGCATAAAATATGTTCCTATGAATCTGTAGTCCAATCTCTGTCTGATTACACTTCCTTTCCAAAAAAAAACTTGGAAAGGTAACTTCTACCTACAGGCTATTTGCAAACAAGCAGTCAAAGTATTTTATTACAAATTAAAAGACAGGTTGCAACTTAGTTTTGTTGGCACTTGTAACTATTATTCTAATTGTGGGGTCTGGCTTTACTAAATACATAACTGTAAGGCTATTTAGCTGTTAGTGTTTGTTTTCTAAACAACTCCCCATTGTACAGTTGTTGATTTTTAACATGTTATAGTACACTAAGTGTTATAGCATTATGTGACATTTCAATGATGTTGCCAGCTTATTATGCTCTGTGCTGTTGCATTTGAAATATGTTTGTTATAGTTTTCCAAGGGGCAAATTGTTTGTTATATTTTTCCAAGGGCACAAACAGCATAGAAAAATGTTTTCTGCAAAAATATTTTTTATTTTTGTTTTATACACACCCATCATTATCCTCTTATATTTTGATAATTATAATCATAACTCTTCAGTGATAAACAATAATAAGCAATGTCACTTTTGGCCATAAAGTGATGTATACTTTTGCAAACCTATTGATAATTGCAGTTAAATATGAATATAGAATTAATTCGTAACTGCTGAAACTTTTTTTGTCAACAAAAATTGATTTACAGTTGTGGCAACAGCTTGTGTTCTTTGCGTGCAATGTCTCTTCTTTTGGACCTGCTTTATTAGTCCCTGGCTGCACCACCACTGCAGATATTGCCTAGTATCTATTGATAAATGATCCAACCTGTGCATAAAGACTTGTGGTTAAAAGTCACTGGTCACAGTAGAATAGTACCAGTATCTGCCCAACCTCAGATTTTTATGTGTTTGTTTTCAATCTGCCTTTGATTGTCAGGTTGAATACTTATTAAATGACGTAAAGTGCCTTGCATGAATGATTTTAGTATTGTTATGTGACTTGTTGTTTAGTGTCTCCATTACCATGGCCTACTGTTGTCAACACATTTTCCAAAAAACTTTCCACTTAAAAAGATTGAAGGTAAAAGGAATTTTAAAAATACATCTCCAAAAAAATATCATAGATGAACAGACCCTCACTATAGAAAATGATTGCAGATGCAATGCCAACCTTGATAATACATTTATACAAACTTTTATTGCAGCTCCATTTTATAACGTTTTGTAAAATACTTACCATTTCCCTCTCCTTCTGTTTTTTACTCCCACAAGAAGTATAGTTGTAACAAAACAAAGTGGGTAGTAGAATGTGTGAATCATCTCAAATTATTACATGCAAAATGTATACAGCTTGTAATTAAATGAACCTTACAAACTCATTTCAATATTCCCACATAATGGAATTAACAAAATATTCAAAAGATAAAAAAATGATTCATCCAAATGACTAACTCATTCTTGTATCTATATACTGCAGACGATTCCTGTTGGAATACATTTTATTTCTAAACACTCTTTGTACATCTGCTCTATGTCTCAGACTAACTCTACATTCAGGGATTTGGTGGCAATCTTATGTGGTGGAAACCAGAAATTTACCATACTGATCTGAATAAAAGCCCTTTTTAAGTAGGCGCTACTTTTTCAATGTTATCACTAGTTACAAAATTTCAGATTTTGTGAATTTCAATTTAAATATGAGAAACTAATGACAGTAAAGTCCCAGCAAAAAAGTAAAACACACTCTTAAGAGAAACTCTTATATAATTTTGTTTAAGAACTGCTTAGAGTCTGTAATTGGTATAAGAATGGTATTTTCCACGATTACAGTGGCTGGTTGAAGTTGATTAAGTATTTGAGAAGTATATCCAAATAGCATGTTCTGATAGATACTAATTTTCTAGAATGGGTAATATTTTGCAGTAAAAACCACTACTGTTGTAATATATGAAGAATAATATTTTTTTCTTTTTAGGAAGGAATTCGAGCCTTTTACCTTAGTGGTACTGACTGCCTCGTGCAATTGTGGTGTTTGGAATATTTTGGAAGAAAAATGCACAATATAAAGCGTACAACCAAAAAAATGTTTTAAAGCAGCTTACAGTATTGAATTATTGTTGTTTGTTTAGTCACAATTTGTTATTCACAAAGACTTGAAACAAATATGGTGGGGTTGCAATAATTACCCATTACCAATAATTTTGTGCAGGATTACGGAATGGTATGGAAAGATGTTTATCCATGTACTGATCTCATATTTTGAAACCAGGCGGCACCACAATACAGACAGGTTACACAAGGTTAATATTTTATACAGTGAAACATTTTAATGTTATATGTATGAACACACTTTTATTGTAAATGCAAAGTGCTACCTTAATTTTTTTTGTTTTTTTAAACGAGGTTTTAATCATCTCAGAATGTATTACACATTTTTACACCGATTCAATGTAATAGGTTTTGTGCAAAGCAAGAAACCTTAAGTTTGTAAGCTTACTGATACCTATTATTTTTTTATCAGAAATTGTTGAGATAATATGAGTAACTTGTCTTTTTCAAACAACTTAATAAGGATAATAAGAAAGGTTTATTTTTTGACAATCAATTATGCAACAAAAAATTAGCTTTCACTTGGGTTATGAACAAAAGTTTTTGAAAGTCCAGATTGAAAACAGGAAATGTGGTATTCAAACATTACAAAGTTTGTTTTTGTTTTTGATTATTTTTATGCAGATTGATCACCAAAGAGGAAAGAGGTTCAACTGTATTTCTTTGGGCAACTATATCCTGGTATGGTCTGAAGTATAAGTTTATAAATGAATAAATAAATCGGAATGTTTTAAAAACAAGTTTTATTTTTGCATATCATTAGTATATAAACCCAAGAAAAAACAACAAAGTTAGCCTGTATATTTAATAACAATGTTCATATGTTTTAAACAATACTTTAAAGAAGTTTGAAATGCAAATCAAACAATATAACAACAGTTTATAAAACCGACTGTATTTTTTACATTCTGGGACTACGGTAATATACAGTAATCCCAGGTGCAATATACTTTGTATATAATTTGTATAACAAATGTGCTTTGAAGATTCCCTTAAATTCCGACTTGCATTATTACGACACACTGTTGCAGTGTAAAATAAAAATATCATAACCAGATACTATAAAACGGTTAGTTTTACTGATTAAATTATTTTTTAAATAGCATTGTTGCTTTAAACTCGTCCTACACCTCATATGTGTCACTCAGCCGAATCAGAACAGGTCAATGTATTGTAAGCGATTAACTATTGTTTGTTGTTGACATGATTGTGTATTTGATGATCCAGCTTTATACTAGGCCGTAAGACACTAATTAGGAATCCCAAGACAACATAGCATATTTTTTGAACATTCCATAAAAATATATACTCTTAGTGTACCATAACATGTTAAAATTGTCAAAAAATAAAAATATCCATGTTTCATGAATATTTTTGTATACAACAACTGAGCCATACATCTTTAATATTCAACAAAATTTTGGCATGTAAATGTCGCCAACGTTTGTACTCATAAAGTTAATAGAGATGCGTAACAAAATATTCCGATTAAATATTTAACTACCAAATTAAGAATCACATAATGTTAAATATAATATTACACCCTTTATAAATAGCGAGCTTTTATTAAATTAATTGTAGAGATTAAATTGGAATGACATTTTGCAATGCAATTGATGTCAAAACCCAAGCCTAACCATTGTATCCTAAGCTTCCTCTAGTGAAACATAATCCTTTTATTCTTAAGACTTTTATACTTTCGGAGATCAAAACCATATTGGTGCGAGGACGGTTTCCACGATCTAGAGTAATATGTATGTATCCAAATTGTGACTTTAGCAGCTTGTGCATATAAAGTCCTTCGCAGCAAGTCAGCCCCCATTTGAATCAAACTGAAGAAATCATGCATTCTCTGAAAAGAAAACAACGAGCGATTACGCCATGAATATAGATGATCAGAACAAAGCTAATGAATATCAAACAGAACGACAATACATTCAATGTTGCTAAAAGCAATTTTAAATTATTTTTTCTGTGTCAGCCTTTGATTCCACGGAGATATTTTTTGCTACAGCACCATTTGTTTTTCCTTATTTTGCATTTTATATATTTAAACACTGCATGCACTCAACTTTTTATACGGAAAAACAATTGACAGAATAACCTACGTATACATTTTTACGTCGATCGCTGCAAGAAACCTTTCTTATTTGATACTACACTCGCACAGAGTACTTTTCTGTTTATACTTAATATATACTGCCCTTGAAATATTGTTGAAAACAACTTAAATAGACAATTATAACTTACACAATTATCTTCTCCTTATTTATTAGATATTCCTCGTCATTCTGTAACCATTTTGGTTGATGTCGACTACTTCTCCATGGTTGAATCATTGCTACGGAACTGGCAACTATCATTGCGCCACCTAGGTAGAGTGAGGCGTCATACCACAGGCAAGAATCGTATAATAAACCTAAGAGTAATCAGGTACAACATATTTTACAATTTTGTTATGCAATCAAGTTTAAAATGGAACATCAGTAAACAGAAATGACTTGCATTGTTTTTTGTTCGTAGAAATGTATTGTTGCAAAAAAACATTTTCGTCAACACGATTCCATCATAAAATGACTAATGTATGTATATTATCTTTCAACATTTACGGGCTGAACGTTGCACACACATGTAATAGCGAGAAGGTTTTTTATATATTATAATTGCAGTTCCTTACCAGCAATAGGAGCACCAAGCAACATTCCTAGACCTTCAAATAACAATATGTATCCATATGCACTATTGAGCTGCGATATTCCAACAATACTTATTATAATATTTACCAGATAAGGTCCAAAACAAGCTGTTGTTAATCCGAATAATGCTGCATATGAAAGAAGTCCCGAGTACTCTTCGAATATAGGACTGAACAGTGTCAATACACCGCTCAACCCGAAACTTATCATGTAGACAAAAGTTACATTAACTACTGGAAATTGTCCTATAAAAGCAAATGATAATCTTCCAAATAAACCTGCAATACCTAAAGCAGATATCAACATGGCGCATTGTTCTTGATTAGCTCCTATTTTTGTTTCTGTGAACGCGGCAAGATGAACAAAAACAATCGACATTCCAAAACAAAGTAAAAAGTTATTTGCGCAAACCCATAAGAAGTTTGCATCCTTAAACATGTAACATTGCATAGAATCGGTGGCTTCAGTGCATATATGTTCGTCGTCGTTTTTCTCCGATTTTTCCATGGAAATAATCTTCTTGCTTTTCTCTTCAATACCGTCGTGTGTTTCGAACACTGGACGCATTAATGCTCCTGCTATCAGCATATTTAAATTTAGGGCCCCCAATATCATCATGGTCCCTCGCCATCCGTAATATTGGTCTAAAGCTGTTATTAGTGGCGGAAAAAGAAACATGCCTATTCCAACTCCGGATCCAGCCAATCCAGTTGCAAGAACTCTCTTTTTTTCAAAATAAAAGGCATTAATAGTCATGCTGGGCAAAATCATTAATCCAAAGCCTGAACCTGCAATGAAAATGAAGTTTTCATGAATATTAATCATTTGATACTGGTAAAAGTATTATATATCCTAATCAATTGGACTTCGAAATAAAACGTAAACTAAGCAGAACGTACGCATCACAATGGCCACAAAAGGCCGCCTGCGCTAATGAAAATTACTTGACGACAACGAAATGTTTGATTTAGGGAATTGTTAGAAATGACAGACCTGAGACAGAACGGATGTGCTTTTCAAAAATAGGATACACTAATCATACAAAATACTTGCAGAAAAATTTAGACCTCACTCTCTGCGGAATGTCGGGAATGTTTCACTCCCCTCGGATATTTTCGCTCGAGTGCGTATTTGCAACATATCGATCCATCAACTGATTCAGATTGCACATACAATGTGAAGCGACATGTCATATTCTTTTAGTTTTTACTACCAGGTATGACAAGATAATATGTGTAAATAACACGTTAACTATATTAGACTTTATTATTAAGTATCCCTACAGATTACAATTGCTGGCCCCGTACTATATACACGTTTTCGCATTTACGTTTTCTAAATGTTGTATTTTGCGTTATTACAGACGAGTAGTAAGGATATTGAAAAAATATGTAAGTTTATTGATCTCTATGCATCATTTGCTGTTAAAAATACCCGAATTTATTATCTAATTGCAATAAATATTAGGTTAGTGAAATGATGGATGTCATCAATGATATTCTGTGCCACACATTTTAGACATTCGTAGTTCATCTATCTAATTATAAATATCCTGGATTGTACATAGACTACAGTTACTCTAAAAGGTTGTTCTTTCCCGATGCGGATTTCTTTTTCGTGCAAACAAATACTCGTACTGTTTTTGAAACTTTAAAACCCCATATTCCTTCTTACACAAGATAATCGTATTGCTAAATAATATTTTAGCCAATGCATCCCCGAATGCAAAATCCTGAACTGTTCTATTCAATATCCTTGGTAAAAGTGTACGAATACTTAAAAAATATTTATTGAACATATATTTTTTTTTAAATGTGACACAGGTATACTTTATATTTTTTCAATAACATGTTTTTTTAAGTATTCGTACATTTTTGTGCATAATTTTGCACATATTTATACAAATAAGAATTCGTAATTCTCAGCTACCGCATCTGTCTCTTGTAAATAAAAAATATTTAAAACAAATATGGATAAGGAATTTAATTTAAATTATTGTTTTTATACATATCAAAAACGTCACGGTCATGATTTTAACCAAGGTGAAAAATGATAGATACTAATTTTGATTCAAAATACAATTAACGTGTCTTTCTCTTCAATTTCAAAAGGGTTAATTTGTAAATAATAACTTATCACAAAGGTAGACAGTTGTGACCAAAGATGGACTTGGCACCCGATTAAATTTATTGGATAATTTATACTTATTGCCTACCACTTATTATTCCTAATCCTGCATAGATCCAGTAAATGTTAGTTGCAAGAGCACACATTGATAAACCAAAACTGGATACCAGTGTTCCTATGATGACAGTCCAGCGACATCCTAGTCTGTTGGTCAATATTGATGAAACTGGACCTGCAAATTACAAAGTACATTCTGTGATAATTAGCTTATAACAGTGAAAGAAATAGCTACATTTCATAAAATTTATAATCACCGCTCTAGCACTTCTAGAACTAGAACAAAACCTGAGATCGAGAGAGGGAGATAGTACATTGTTGCTAATCCTTATTGCATTACACGGGATATTGTGACTTGCATTTGACTAACGTTGTGAAAATGAAAAAACAAAGTAATTTTTTGTTTAAATGTCATGAATTTTCAAATTTTGAAACATAGTTTAGATAAGAGCTCCATGAATGATAACGAACTAGAAATACGTTAGGCATTGATTGCCTTGAGTTTTACAGACTCTGGAAGCAAATAAATGCTTTTATTAATAATCATTATTAGTAACATTAACGGTAAATAAAGTTTATTCACAGCCCCCGTCACAGCCCTAGAACAAAGTTAAATCAGAAGAATTATACAATGAATATACCTGCTCCTAAAGTCATTGCTGACATCAAAGACACTGCCCATGATGTAACGGAGCTGGATTCTTCAAAAGCTTCCAGGTACATTAGATGGAAAACTCCGGTGGACCATGAGAGTCCATACGCACAAAAATGGCAATAGAAGGAGGCAACTAATATTACCCATGCCCAGCCGCTGTCTCTTTCCGTTTCTTGCCTTGAACCCATATTATTCCTCTAACTATATTGGTTGGATTTCAAGTATTTTGTTTTCAGCCAGTCAAACACTGCAGTTTCAGATTCCATCTGTTAAATATCACTGTGGTCTCCAAAATCATTAACAACTGAACTACGCTTTTATTCCATTTCTCTGCCCTTTTTTATAGCTTTTCGTGCTCCACGAGTTGTCAAGACCACCATCGAACGTCTGTAGATGGACTTTTTGTACTCAGAAACATTTTCAATTGATTGTTAACTTGTCTGTTCTGTCTCTGGGACAAAAAGTAAATTGCCTTTTCCAGCAGCCTGCTGTACTGCAACTTGGCAGAGACTCGTATACTGTTGTTCTGCTGTGTTCATTCTATGCCTGAAATTGACCGGAAAGGTTAGTGACAGATAAGGTTAGTGACAGATAAGGAGTCCGATAATTACATACGTCACGGTTTCCTTTGAGTGGCTCATCATTTTCTTAACAATTCCCAAAACCATGATATAAAGCTGTGCAACTTTACGAGGCCTGCTACGTAAATTTATCTTAAAGATGCATTTTACTTATTTTGTTGTTAAATTGAAAACTGCTAGAATTTAAGAAACCTATAAAAACTGTTTGAAGGAATTGAGTTGGTATATTATATGCAAACTACATTGCATACTTTTTTATGGATAGTATATATCCGTTGCTATAGCCTTGTGATTAAACCCAGAAATCGTCTACACTGCTCTGTCATGCATGTCTCATCATGTGTGTCAAGTTTTATCGCGATTACTATAATTTTCACGTTGGCACTACGGATCGATAGACACCTTGGCATTTTCTATAATTACCTGCCATTTTACTATTGTCTTTGTAGCTACTTTAGTAAAATCCCGGGGTACAATCACACTTGTATAACTGAAGCTTCACTTTCTGTGCTTCATTGCGAAAGTTTGAAAGTACGCAAAATGAAAGAAAGCACAACATTATGAAAACTGTTTGGATTATTTCGCAGAGATTGATAAATTTTCATAATTATGTCAATATTTCAAACAAATGATAATAAGCCATAATTAGTAGGTACTATATATATATATAGTCGCACGTGCACGGAATTGAAATTGCATAATTCCGTATCAATTGTATATTACATTACTTATACATAAACAGTGTTGTGAAATATTCATATTCATATTAAATGTTCGTAACCTTTCGTCTGGTGACTAACATTACAACTTACTAATTCATTTTACCAGTAGAATTGTTAGCTTATGTAATATACAGAAGGGCATTTCGTAGTATAGAATATAGCTATTCGATTTCTCCATACGTGCATACTAACACTAATGAACCAGCTTCATTAAATTTAAATTCCAAATATTATAGTTACACTTATAATGTATTCTGGATTTATAATTTGAATTACCTACGACATTACACAATAATATAAAACCGTATTCCTTATATACTAAGAACAGATATTTACAGCAGCCGATACGCATCGATAAAAGTACATTTGAATTACCTGCGGACATTATACAATAATATAAAACCGTATTCCTTATTCTAAGAACAGATATTCACAGCAGCCGATCTGCATTGATACAAAGTACATTTGAATTACCTGCGGACATTACACAATAATATAAAACTGTATTCCTTATATACTAAGAATAGATATTCACAGCAGCCGATACGCATCGATAAAAGTACATTTGAATTACCTGCGGACATTATACAATAATATAAAACCGTATTCCTTATTCTAAGAACAGATATTCGCAACAGCCGATCGACATCGATACAAAGTACATTTGCTTTCTTCCATGAACAATGGTCTGATGTTAATAAACGCACACTAGTCTAGTGTTAACATCGCAGTAATGTCATAAAAAAATAAAAGTAGCTGTATAGGCATTTTAAAAATAAATACTCTTTAAAATAAAATTTTGCATTAAAAAACATATTTTTTTTACCGTGATACAATAGATTCTACGTACTGTGCTATCCGCGCACTGATAACTTATATATCCCGCAAAATATCTTAACGTAACTTACATCCCTTGCATGCATGGCATGTTATTTAGATTTTAAATCCTGTATTCATTTGCATATCCTACCTGTATCATCAAGTATACCAGGAATTATATCGTAATTTCTCTTAGCGCAACTTAGTACTTCCCTTGCATGCACGTTATTTAGATTTTAAACCCGGTAAACATATGTTATTTGCATATATCCGAAGCATCCGTGTTGCTTGTTTGTTATACGTAGAATTATACCGTAAACTCTCTTAGTGCAAGTTATACTTTGCTAGCATACAATTCAAAATCCGGGATAGCACTGGATGTAAACAAATATTCTACTTGTTTACTGTTATTTGTATACTGCCTGTACAGTGTGACGAACCGGTTATGTGGACAGGTACCGTAGAAACTCGTAAAAGAACGTATTTCAGTAGCGGTTACAGTAGTATTCATATTACCTAATCAATGTACAAACTTAAAGATTTAATGCGACGGTAAATATACACTTTTTTTTTTAAATATCGCAATTTATGCATACTGCGACATATCTCTCCCTAATATTTAATCGAGATACTCGTACAAATCTATTGCATCGTACCTAGCCGTGGGATACCATATCTTAAACCTACTTAAGCCTTTTTTGAATAACATAAAACCAAAGAAAAAAACATCAAACACATTCATCTATTAAAATACTGTTTTTTCATTATATGCTCTTTTTATAAGAGAAACAAAATACAACAAAATTAAATTAGTCATTCAGTGTGCTTCTCATTTCGCGTGTACACGGTAAGTATACATCCCGGTTTTATCCAGTTTTAGCCAGATCTATCAAACTATTTATCGATATTGTTGCATTAACCTTTAATACGAACCCTTTCAAAATCAATCACCCGTCATCCTTTCAATAAGTTCAATACCCTCAATAAAAACGAACAAACATTAAACATTTAGAGTAATAGCTTGCGACAGCAACAAGCATTGTGTACAAGATAATCGTATGCAATTCTAATAATTATAATTTAAACGCTACGGACGCTGATTCCATGGATATTTGTCACACAGTCGCTATTTTACAACCTGCACAATATTCCTATTCTTTAGTAACTCCGATATATTAATATGCTGTTCCCACAGCTAAAAACTACATATTATGTTATAATAAATTTGTTGTCTTATCTAGAAATGCATGGTCTTATGTGACTACATCAATACTATCAACATATCATGCATCAGATACATCCAACGAGGATAATTTGGGGGGGGGGTTTATATGATCTTATATAGCAAACCAACATATTTTTTATATGTTTCATGCTTAGATAAACCATTTGCTGAAATAATCTCAGCTGCTAGCTGAAATTTGTGAAAAAAGATATTTTTCATGCTTAAATAAATCATTTGGCGAAGTTACTTTAGAAATTAGAATCTCTTCCCCCTTCTTGCCAGTTGGATATTTAAGGTTTGCCAGCCAGACAGAATGGTATGGGGAACAGATATTATGGGGAACAGACTCTTTGGGTGTTTCCGATGCATGCATTCTCCATAAAAATATATGCTTTTATATCATGATATAGTATATACAATTAGGCTAGCAAGTAGTTCTACTTGTTGTCAAACTCTTACGATAAAACCTGTAAATCAGGCTGTAAACACACTCGGAGAATCATAATATTTAGCACGATTTCTTTTAAATGTATTTTCCGACCCGTATTCCATTGCAACATCTAGTTGTGTCACCGTAGTCCGTGCATAATATTGTTATGTAGTAGAATTGACTAAAACACAACACAGGTTTAAAGATTGTAATTTAGACTGATTTTATTAATAAAATATAGAGTATATATAATCTCACAAAATCGACCCTTGCATCAGGTGAAATAGCTTAAACCAGAATCAAGTATTCAAGTGTCCGCAGGGGTGTCATGGCAAGGTCGCCCCTCAGATAAAAAAGATTATTTCAAGTGTCCGCAGGGTATCATGGCACGGTCGCCCCTCAAATAAAAAAAGATTATTTCAATTGTCTTTGGAAATCTAGCAAGCAATTAAGCGTTATCCCTGTACGTAATGCTAAATGACTTAGTTCAAGCACGTTCCCCTGATTGCGCAAGATTACCAAGGTCCAGTCATAGTGGACTGATGATCTCGTGAGAATCATGAGTTTGAGTAAATATGTCTGTTGATTATGGATGTTAACTATTTGTTTACCAACTGAAACTATGGGTACCAGATGTCAGTATAACAATATGCGGTCTCGAGTCTCACTAGCAAAATCAACCATTTATATACACGGTGATGATAAAATACTATGCTGTATATTAATAATGAAAAACGTAAGACAGTCCTTATTTTTTGTCAAAAAAGTACAAATTACTTTTAATGTTTTTTGTGATGTCAAGAGATATAAAACAAGACGTATACATATATAGTTGGGGTTATTCAGAGTGTTATATCTTCTCTCTGGATTGATCTACACAAGTCAGAGTGTTATATCTTCTCTCTGGATTGATCTACAC
>JAOXYB010034717.1:0-14028 GCA_028565635.1 Phoronis ovalis | reverse complement strand
TTTGAATAAGAGTACCCCACAATGATAAACCAGATTATAATGCATGATGTATTATATTCTTTTTTAATGTAAAAAAACAATAATGTTAAAAAAATATCCTACACATTGGATGGGCATTAGACATGACAAATGTCTTGTTTTAAAGTAAAATTAGTCTGGGAGACTTCTAAATACATTTCAAAGTCTTACCACTGTGTTGCCCACATAGATTACATTATGTCCAGCATAGTTGATATTACAAGACTCCTAATGATGGCATAGCACTAGGCTCTTTGTTTTACAGTCTACATACTGGAGAATATGGTCAAATAGGATGTTCCCGATATATTAAAACCTCAATGATATTAACAAAATACTATCATTAGGTAAATAAAACTTATTTCTAGATACTACATGGTTAAGCTTTTCATTTCCAGAATTATCAGTGGCATCTGCAGTATTCAGCCAGTCAGTGGAAATAGCATTAACGTTTATATACTACAAACTGAAAGTGAAGCAAACAAAAAGGAGCTCGAATCATATTTGCATCAACTAAAAGAGTCACATAAAGTTAACTCTGATATCATTTGCAACTGGTCAGGAGAAATGTGCCTTTTTGAAGACATGAGGCATCCATATTATGGTTCCCCAATGCATGTTGAAAAGAAGTGTGCTGGCAAATTACATAGAGATGCCATCGCTACCTTTGGAGGAGGTGTGATGTATGTCGATAGCACCTCAAATAATAGCAAGTGGAATGTTGTTTCAAATTATCACCCTTTCAAAAAGATGAAAGAGACATATGAAAACGGAATTGAACAAATCAGGGTTGAAGATTGGCAGCTTATAACCTGGGCAAATGGAGATTACAATGATAATACACCTGTGTGTGATTATAATTCTCCTTTATATAAACTTTATGGTAATTATACCAGAAAACTTCCTGATTGTGAAGAAATGGATTTCTACATGGACTTTGCTATAAAGGAGATTAATATAGCAAAAGGTGAGGAAAGGGCTGTGATTAAAGCCTTGAGTGCTAATGATGGCTACACGTGTTGTGATAGTATCTTAAGCAGAACAGAAATAGTGAGAAAGCCTTCAAAGCATTTTCGATTAGACACTCTTAAAGGCAAGAAAGTATTCAAGTTTGGACAGGGAAGCTTCAGAACAGAAGGAATTATATTCGACAGCAGGTCCATCAAATCAGATATCGAAACCTACAGTAATGTTCTTTGCATCAAATCGACAAGAAAGGATAGAATTATATCTAAATCTGGAGATTCAGGTAGCGTGTATGTTCTTGAAGATGGCACCCCAGTGGCTATGCACTGTATGACTATGCAAGACTATCATGATGGTGTTAATTATATAACAGTTAGCATTGCATTTTTGTTGCATCTTGCATTACAAACACTGTCACTGGAGATAAGGCAAGAATTAAAATTTGTGAATCTAGAAATGCTTCAACATTTGGATGGTCCACAACGTATTGCAGTAGCTCTGAAGCCTTCTGGGGCATTAAAAGGTTCATCATACGAAGTGTCCGACGAAATTCCTGCACAAAGACATCCAAGAGGGACTCTTGATCATAGATCGCAATCTGATGGTATTTATACCTATCGAGGATCAAATTCTGAAGATCAAACTACAAATGACAGTAACTTGGAGCTTCTCAGTTGGTAGTGCACAATTACTTTTCTCCGAGTTCATGTGATAGGGTCAATCTCAAACTACTGGAATGACCATTATGATAAAATTCAGAGATCACAGTCTCTTTTAGAATTTGGGTACAGTACTTAATACCCGTCCGGTACTATTTAATGCATATAATAATTAGACTCTTTCTCTTGATTGTATTATTGTTTTATTCCCATTTCTTTTAATTATTTATTTGTAAAGCTTCTTATATGATTCTCAAATTTGTAACATATTTTATAATTTTTTTACAAAATTAATGTGATACTTTACTCTAACATATTTTAATATACTTTTTTATAAATGTTTTAATACCTAATTTGTGCTGGCTGAATTATAGATTTCAAATTTTACTATAATGTCTCACACGGAGGGAAGAACCTGCCGCTGGAATTGATCAAAGTTTGTGGAGAAAGTTAAGAAATAAATATGTATGAATACATATGAAGACTAAAAAAACCAAGACTATACGTGGTACAATGCTAAATGTTATTGGAATAAACTACAAATATAGGGTGTAGTATGAATATATTCTGTTTACTTGCCAATCATATTCTTATCACAGAGACGAAAATAAAGTGAATACAAAGCTAAATGACTAGTGTTATTTGAAAGCAATTTTCACTACAAAAAATGCAAAATATAACAGATGAAATGACTTAAGTAAAAACTCAATCATTTTAATGGTTCTACTCAGTAAAACCATGATATTTAATTGACTAGCATTTGGCATAATTATTGTCATGCTCACACAATAAATGACTAAATCAACATCAGTAAATGTCGTAAAAAATATTAAATGAAGATAAAATAACATAATATAAGCAATGCATTAAAATATTACAAATTTTCTTTAGATCATACTAATTTTGCCTTGTAATAATCTGTCTTTGTTACTAATCATGGTATAAACACTGTTTAAACACTTGATTTTTTAGTCAAGTTTGATTTTGAAGAAAATCCTTAAATTTTTAAATGAACCCTTAACTAGTCGTAAAATAATTAAAAGGTGACATCATGATATCTAGATTATCATAAACTCTTAATGCATCTTTATATTACATATAATGTGTAGAAATTGTGCTAAATGACAGTCTGCGTAAGAGATTAAGGCTATATGAAAATTTGAGACGTTACATATTCAAGTGCTATGTGATACATCTAGCCACCATGAACATATCTTAAATCTGATAAAAGGATTTCTATAAATTGTTGCTAAAATTTCCTTAACAATTATATGCACTTTCAAAATAGTCTCCATTCAATTCTGGAGCATTGTCTACCTGTTGGGTTTCATCTTCTAAATCAATTTCCGATCAGTTTTCTCCTCTGCCTAAACCCAAATCTGAGATGGTGATGTCATCAGAATGTTTATTCACCTTCGCTACCGAGACCAGAATCTTAAGTGCTACGGACAACACTTTGAGACTCGATCATCCTGAAACAAAAGCACCTAATGAATTCAATTTTTCAGACAACAGAAGATTATTCAATACAATGAAACAATCCGTAAAATGCTGTTTTTAGTGTCATCCAACCGTTAGCGTAAAGTATTACTTGATAAAAGTTGATTTAGAAGTACTCCATCAGGTGGCATTAATAAATGGAAGTGCGTACAAAATTTGCGTTTGACTCATGATAATAGAAAAGCCAAAAGTTTCGTGATGTAATACAAATATTAATCTGAAGATCTATTTGGGGATAATTGAAATTATAAAATTAGATGAATGTTTAAGCTAAATTGTACCATTGTCTGTATCCTGTCCCTTTGTCTTTAATTCCCATGGTGGTGGTGCTTACAGGCCCGTCAGATGGGGGAGTGCGTTGGGTGCGGACGCACCACCCTTTTGAAATATAACAGGAACATTTTTTTACGCTCTGAATCACATAATCGGGCGTATAGTTAAGTGGCAGGAGGTTACATAATTACACAAGAGTCATCATAGGTGTGGAAAGATTAGCCTCTCTTGCCCACATAATTAAATTATAAAATTTTTATTTATAAATGACGCTAACCGGTTATATCTTTACAGCAGGTACACCGTGAACGGAAATAAATGAGGCATAGTTTAACGTATAAAAGTTTGATTTTTCAAAAGGTACTTTCCAAATTTTGCAACAAATAAAAATAAGGATAATTTGTTTCTAATTGGAATATTATGACATTATTAAAATTTCTTAAGAGTACTTGTGTTGTTTTTGCATTTTTTGCGAATTGTAGCATTTTTGAGATAAGTATGAACAAATTGATAAGGCTATTACATTTCATTTATAATAGTTATATTCTGATATTTAGTATTTTTGGTGATTTAATTTGCTTTAGAGAAGTGAACTAGAACTAGCAAATCTTTTACTTTTGCCTAAAATTTTAAAATATCAAATTTTATATCTGGACAAATCCGAGATGGCCGCCATACTGGGCGCTGCTAAATTATGGGATTTTATTAGAATTATATTATTTACAGCCCTGATTTACAGCAAATAGATTAAAACTAAGTTAAAAATAGTACCACACTACTCAGTAACGACGAATCCACTTCCTAGCATACATTTGAATTGTGTGAAAATTTATTTGAAATAAAACGTAGTAAAAAGAACGAAAGAATATAAAAAAGATGCTTTACACCGACTATTTGAATATCACTCGAATCACCAAACGTGTATGATATTTACATTATAATAAACTAAAAAAATATTTACTTCACCAGAGAAATTTAAAACTTGGTGCATTTATTTCAAGTCACACAAGCTTGATCAAAACGGTGGCCCTGTTGTCAGCTTAATATCTGGGCTTGTATACATGCCTTTTAAGATAGAAAAATTACCTAGCTCTGAATAGTGGTGACTGTGTATCCCTTGTGGCTCAAATGACTAAGTTAAATGGCGGCCCCGTCTCTGTGAGGTCTATCTCTCAGGGACATTAAAGAACGGCTATTGACATCGGTGAATCATTCAATTCGTCCTTCCTCTTCTTTGTATTGTTTACTTTCACTCTGGCGTACATCCGTACCTGCAAGGGTGTTATTGAATGGTAAGTTTGCTACGTATAGTGAGCTGACCTGTATGCTCACCAGGAGTTG
Source organism: Phoronis ovalis (assembly GCA_028565635.1). NCBI lineage: Eukaryota > Metazoa > Phoronida > Phoronidae > Phoronis > Phoronis ovalis. Next base: position 9,271 of record JAOXYB010034717.1, on the reverse strand, counting down.
AGACTGTTCTTGGAGTGATCGAACAGGCTCGATCGTAATTAATAATCAAGGGATAGCCGTGTAAAAAGTCCTGTGTAGTTTATGTAAAACCGCTTTGATTTATTATATGTGTAAGGTAAAAGCTATTTTAGTAAATACAAAATATTATTTTTGCTATAAAACCAAAGCCGTTTACATGTCATCAAACAATAAAAACTGTTGTACTTTGTATTCATATATGTATTATTGAAAATTATTTACATCATTTCCGTTCGTGTAGCTAGCACAGAACAATTAACGAGATTGTGTTAAGAAACTTTACAAACATAATTATAATTTAGTACTATAAAACTACAATACTGTACAAACTAGTCACAGGATCAAGCATCTCACAATTGCCTGGTCTGCCTAAGCGTCCCGTATCCAGCTCTTTTGATTGTTTTTTAATATATATATATATATATATATATATATATATGCTTGTCAACAAAAAAGGTTATAATATAGTTTATTTATTTATTCAGGGCCGGACATTTATTTTATATGTAGCCCTGTGAAAGAATCATAGTGTCCATTAATTTTAGAGATGGAAAGAAATAGCAATGTTCTCGAAAGCACGAAAAAATGCATCAAATTATAAAACAGGAATTATCAGCTAAAAAATGTTTGTAGAATGTAATGGTGATTTTGTATAATAGCACTAAACCAATAACTGAGAGCAGGTTGAAACACATAATTTACAGCAAACGCATCCCCCTTCTGAAAAAGTGTCTGGCGGCCCTGGCAACACTGATTCAGGCTATCCAGAGAAACCCAGATAAAATGGCGAACGACGCGGTCTCCAGATGGCGCTACGAAAAAACACAGTTCGACTGGGGTACATCTGGCGGCAGAAAGCCGGAAAATTGACCCAAAGCAAGATTTACATCACCAAAAATTGATTTTAAACAAAACTAAAAATAAGGTTAAAAATGTGCCCTTCTGCTCAAAACTCTATATATACTGTTCATGCTAATCCAAAATACACTGATGCCACAAAAAGTTTATTTGCGTTGCACAGACTCAAATATCCTGTTTTCTAATTCTTAATGTTACTTGACATTTTCATCATTTTAAAGGTAAATCTTACAATATGAAGAATGAAAGCATCTCACTATGTGTGTTACATTTTGTCGCATCAAGGTAAATTTTATTCACTCCTCCCCACCTCTCTTACCATTGGTCACTATCATGGGAATCAGACATAGACATCACAAGAATTCAGCTTTGAACAATACAACGCAGTGTTGTCCATTATGGATTATTCTAAGTGGAGATTGTGCCATCATATTAATATAAATAGGAGTACAAAGTAAACAGCGGGCATTCTACAAAATTATCCAGAACTAGATTATAGTCACCTTGTATGGTTACACACACTGGCTCCTTGCATAGCACTCATAATTATGAGTGCTATAGGGGGGTTTTCGCGAGCATTTTCTTTTGGCGGCCATTTTTTTTGCTTCATTTTTTTTAAAACTTACTGCGAGGCATTTTGTTTTGGCGACCATTTTTTTGGTTGTTTTTTTGTTTCTTATTAAGTGCGAGCATTGACAATTTTTAAGTGCGAGCATTGCACCCTGGGGAGACCCCCTACCCCTCAATTATATGAACGAGATGTATTACAGTGTATGCTGTGTCAACAAAGTCATTATTTGGAAGTAAACCATTAAATTATTCACATGTGTATCTGTCTAAAAGTCCCTTTAAAGAATTTTTCATATCGCATAATCCTTTACACTTTAAATGCCTATATACAACGCTAGCTGTCTATTCTTTTTGAATTTCTGGCAAATGTCTCTGCTACAAGGAGTGGAAATACAAGACTAGCTTCTCCATATACCTGCAAAAATCAAAACGAATAAAGTGAAGATAATAATGTTCGAATAGTGAATTGCAGTTGTTGACATGTAATGGATAGTTAATAATAGTATCCCGCGACTGGATTGACATTGTCCCCTGAAACAAAATCACCCATTTCTCATTTTGCTCTACTGACTATGAATAACACTAATGAATGGCAATATTCACATTGGATTATTTGCTTGGTTCCTCTTATGAGTTTGAAATCATTCTCACTTATCCTATATAATTATCCACTGAGCCGGAACTGTACAGGTGTGTTATGCCAACAATCACATGACCTGGTGGAAAAACAACAAAACAAACTTAATCTAATCTAAACTCACTGCATTGTATATACGTACAATGTTTGAAGCGTTTGGAACATGTGGACTGATCATCAACGAGAACTGACTTACTTTTACAGGTGTGGCATCTTTCTTTATTTTTCCCCAGGACACAGCTTCGTCAGGTCTGGCCCCAGAATCACTACCATCAAATTCCTGTGCAGTGTTTACATACACAGAAAAATCTGCACCATTCCTCTGAAATGCAAACAAGACTACAACGTGAAAATGTTATAATATTTTTATTCTGCAGACTTTGATGTCATTTCTGCATCAAGAGATTGGTGAACAATTTCTCAAATGGAACACTTCACATAGTGCCAAATATGGAATTCTTACAGACTGCTGCAGGAAATCTGTGGTTGATGAAGGAAATTGGTGATTGCCGTGTGGTGTTGTAGCTCTAGATGCCTACCGCACATAACTTACCATCAAGTTGGCATTACATATATGGTGTTTGACAACTCCACCGCCTAGTATAATCATACCCGTGTGCTGAGCGAAGACTGCCTGACTGTTAATCCTCCGAATGTCTGCAAATACAATGTACTAAAATACATGAAACCATTTACAAGTCTTCGGATGAAAAATTACTTTAGATTAATCCTAAGCAAAAATAATAAGAAATGGTGAAATGAAAAATAAAATACTAAAATATCTTGTTGATCATCCTGTAGATTTTTACTTTGTTGTCAAATGCTTTTAATGATGACTATTCTAGCAATGAAAATGCTTTGTGGGCAACTTAATTTGTGAGAAAATTTCATATAACGTTTGAACAAACAATATCAATAAACTAGCTAAGTAATTACAATAAGAAGGCACAGGACATGGAGATTAACCAGTTCGTATCTTATTAATTGTCAACAAACAGAATTCTCATGGTGTCTAGTATTTAATCCAGTGTTCACCAAACATTTAGTGAACATGAACTAAGGTTCCGTATTTCCTACCTTCAACGATGTCTATGACTAAACCCGGGTTTTTATATGTATGCAGGTATAGCATGTCACCCAGAGAACCATCTGTCAAGGCTGGACTGAACACGGGTATGTTATTCTAAAACAAATTCCATACTATTATTACTTTGCAGTCTGCCAAAATATGAAAGTGAAATGTCTTCTTTTTTACTTTCACTTGCATGTCCATAAAGGAAAAACATCATAATATAATTATCAAAGTAACTCAGTAATGTCCTGGATCGATTATAAAGCTAAATAACATGTTTATGTGCTCAATAGCAGTTACTTGTAATATTTATTTCATTACATAGTATACTCATAGTAAAATAAAGCAAACTTAATGTTTAGCTTTTTTGTGAAGGAATATATCTATAATTTTTATATATATTTCAGGAAAAGATTTGGATTATGTAATAATGCTCAGAAGCACTAAAACTAGCTGCTATACTCACTTTGTATGCCCAGTAATACACAGACTCTGGGTTGTTAATTTCTTTTCCTAACCTGGCAATCACTTTTGATGGAGTCCAGTTTATATTCTACAATATATAAAACAACTTAATCTAGAACTGACTTGTAAAACTATGAGTAAAAAAAAAGTAGAATTTTTATATATCACAGAATGGTAGTAATCTGACCAGGAAATCCGAGAGAGTCTTTCAGTATCTACAGCTGGCATTAATGGGACCACAAAAGACAAGACCATCCTAAACTAAGTTATACAGAATTCCGTTATCTAATGTTTTACAGTGATCTGTTCGACTCAAGGCTACATGTTGTATGTCTAATGGAGAAAGTAGTATACTTCATTAGATATAGGAGCAAAACATGAGACACTTGAACTAACTATTTTACTGAAAAATATGGTACACTTACACTATCATTTTGCTTAAGTGTGGGTTACACTCCCTTTGGCATTTTTAGTGCAACTTTAATGGGTGACCCAGTTTCGGCATTACAGATTGCAACTCTTACGAGTAGAAGAAGAAAAATTATCACCCTTTCCTGGACTCAAGGGATTTTCTGAAAAATGTGACACTTGAACTACCATTTTGCTAAGAAGAGGTAATTTTACCTAAAATTTACTGACACTTAAGCTACCAAATAGGCTAAAAACATATCCCATAAGGGCAGCAGCCTCGTCTGGGAATGTTTAAGTAACCTCCCCGGGCTCTGCACTCAAACACAATGAATATGGCAAAAAAAAACACTTTTAAATAACCTACTTGTTCCTTTTGGTCTTTAAGCATCTCATCAAATATTGGCATTATCCAGTCTTCAAATTTGCAATAATTTTCATTTGGTGCTAAAAGATTTCCTATACGATTTATTCCCTTGTTACGTAACTCTCGGCCAGGTAAGGTAAAATCACCGAGGTACGTAGGTGCCATGCATTTAATGAAGTCTTCCTCTATACCCCCCGCTGTTGTCACAATACAGTCAACCTGCAAGTAACACATCATATGACATGGATTGAAACTTGCTAACATCAGACTGAGGTGGATTTCAATATGGCTGAAGACTGATTTGTTACTCAGCACCTTGGTTTCCAAAAAGGCTGTTGAATACCCCGCAATTAATGACTGTCCAATAGGAGTATCACATTGCATGTCACACTAGTTCATGATTTTTCAATAATACATTTTACACATGAAGCTGCATTGATACTACTATCACCTTGTAGCGGTGTGGAGGTTATGTATTCGTTCCTGTCATTTTATCGGTTTGTTAGCAGGTTATATCAAAAAGTTATGGACAGATTTGGATAAAACTTGGTGGATGGGTCAGGTATAATAATTTTGATACAGCAAAAACTGAAACAGTCGACCATCATGAACAATTTTTACATACCATATTATGTTGTACCAGGAATCTGATAACTTCTCGGACACCAGCTGAAATCATATTAGATGTATATCCTAGAAAGATGGTACAGTTTGTCTTCTCTCTTCCTATAGGGTTTACATTGGGAGAGTCCATTATTTCTTGTGGTAAAGGTTCATTCTTTTTTTCAACCTATAAATATTCACTGTATTAATATTCAAATTTAACATTGAACGATTTTGGTGATCGGCACCATTACATGTGTGTATGTGCAGGTGTATTAAATAATTAAAAAAATAAAAGCATTTAAAGTGTTTTGAAAAGTAAATAAGTTTCTATTTGCTCCCCATTTCCTACATCTATCTCGAATTCGGTGATAATTTGACGAGAGAGGCTATTTAAAGGCATTAAATAAAAATATTGACAGTGTTTTTTGAACATAAATTAGTCTGTATTTTGTACACTTTTCAATAAAAAAAAGACAAGAACAAAATAACTTTGGCACTACTAATATAAGTTTAGTTTCCGCGTATGAAGTATGTATTTCAGTTATGAAACGTATGAAGTATGTATTTCAGTTATGAAGCGTATGAAGTATGTATTTCAGTTATGAAGCGTATGAAGTATGTATTTCAGTTATGAAGCGTATGAAGTATGTACAGTTATGAAGGGTATGAAGTATGTATTTCAGTTATGAAGCGTACGAAGTATGTATTTCAGTTATGAAGCGTACAAAGTATGTATTTCAGTTATGAAGCATATGAAGTATGTATTTCAGTTATGAAGCGTATGAAGTATGTATTTCAGTTATGAAGTGTATGAAGTATGTATTTCAGTTATGAAGCGTATGAAGTATGTATTTCAGTTATGAAGTATGTATTTCAGTTATGAAGCGTATGAAGTATGTATTTCAGTTATGAAGCGTATGAAGTATGTATTTCAGTTATGAAGGGTATGAAGTATGTATTTCAGTTATGAAGTGTATGAAGTATGTATTTCAGTTATGAAGTGTATGAAGTATGTATTTCAGTTATGAAGCATATGAAGTATGTATTTCAGTTATGAAGCGTATGAAGTATGTATTTCAGTTATGAAGTATGTATTTCAGTTATGAAGCGTATGAAGTATGTATTTCAGTTATGAAGCGTACGAAGTATGTATTTCAGTTATGAAGCGTACGAAGTATGTATTTCAGTTATGAAGCATATGAAGTATGTATTTCAGTTATGAAGTGTTTGTTTTAATTGGCATTAGGGTGTAGCAATATAGTCAAAGTTTACTTCTTCATACCATTTTATTTATTTCTTCAACTGCTAATCCAAAATTAGTAGCTTGAAATCCACTTGTTCGATAGGACCTTAGTAATGCATGGTAATCAATTCCTTCATTAAAGTCATAACCTTTGACCTTTATCGATCCCTCTGGCATTGGAGTGCTCTCAACAAGTACAGCATTTTCCACAATAGACGGCAGTGTATTATTCGCCATATTTCTGAGAAAAAACATATCAAAATTTTGTCATTTAACATTACGTGTTACATAACAAACTAAATACACCACAGTTAATCCTCAACCCTGGGTTCTCAATCTAACAATAGTAAATCTAACAATAGTAAATCTAACAATAGTTAGCATTGAAAATATATCGTAAAGCAGCAGAAGATTTTTTTTAAATAAAACAAGCTTGAAACTGGTGATAAAAGAAGGCAGGGTAAGTATTTAGTATGTTGAAGTTTTTTGTGCTCTAAAACAAGTATTGGCATCATACGGTTTTAAAAATTTGGGCCTGACAAACCTACGAAAAATTGTCCATGGGGCTTATTAAAAGAAAAGGAAAAGCCTGTAGAACCCAAAAAGTTCGATAATTAAGGTAGCTATTACCAGGACACATATTTTAAGATTTTATTACCCGTTTCTTTTGATAAGCCAGCACCCAGCACACCTGTTTTCTCCACTATTAAACCTATTTAAATTATAAGTTAGTAAATAAAAACCAACTTGTTGGCAATTTGGTTGCATCAGTTATTATTTTTTAACAGAATGCTCGTGATAGTCCTAGCTTTATGACCCTACTATGGCGAAGCCGTAGGGTCATAGCCCAGACAGTGTAAAAACCAGCAGAAGTTGGCCTCTTTCAAAAACACTCACGGTGTGTCAAAAAATTCAAAGCAATATTGTTGCCTTCTTTGTCTTTGATACTTCTTCTGTTTTCTGTCACTTTAAGCTCGATTAATACTCCTCAAGGTGACTTCTAGCCCACAAATCCATTACCACTATGATCAACGCAAAATTTCCATCTTGCAGACTTCATTTGGCAGGATATGAAGTCACATTCACTAGCGACACGAGGCGACAATCTGAACAAATTCGGATAGGATGAACTAGTCGAAAACTGCTCTTCACTCATTTCACTAGATTTTCCGCCCACGAATCCGAGCCATTATGGAAATGAGTGAAGAGTAGTTTTCGACTAGCTCATCCTATCCGAATTTCTTCAGATTGCCGCCTCGTGTCGTTGGTGAGTGTGACGTCATATCCTGCCATATGAAGTCTGCAATATGGAAATTTTGCGTTGATCGTAGTGGTAATGGATTTGTGGGCTAGAAGTCACCTTGGGGAGTACTAATTGAGCTTAAAGTGACAGAAAACAGAAGAAGTATCATAGACAAAGAAGGCAACAATATTGCTTTAAATTTATTGAATTTTTTGACACACGGTGAGTGTTTTTGCAAGAGGCCAACTTCTACTGGTTTTTACACTGTCTGGGCTATGACCCTACGGCTAAGTTCGCCATAGGCAAGCCATAGTAGGGTCATTAAGCTAGGACTAGGCTCGTGAATGATGATTCTAAATACTCGATGACAGAAGCTGAGAAGCGTCAGGGTTAGCACGAACACGTGACTTTATGTGCCATAAGCAGTTGGGAAGTCAATATAAGCATATGTATTAACACTATATAGTCCCTTGACACTAGATTCTAGAGTCTATAAGTATAACTAGTAGTATAAGTATTATCTATATACTCTATACTTATACGGCTTTACATACTTATAGACACTCTCACTAGCAAAGTACTCTCAGCTGACTGACTGATTGATTGGTTGATTTTATTCTGGTACATGAAACAACAAATATATACAATAAATAAATTACAATAAATAAAAATGGTGTTTCATCGCCAAGGATAGCACATAAAGTTAAAAGAAACTTATTTCCAATGTGGTCCCTGAACATGAAACAAGATGGTACGGGTAAATTACAAGACACATACAGTGAAAAATAAAAATACAATGAAACCTGATTACAGCACAAATAATGATTGCTCAAAATTAAAAAAATACAAATACAAAAACATCCATAGTGATAACAAACATTGCACTAAACTGGATACCAGAAAATTAATAGAAAACAAAAGAATTTTCTTCACCCCACTTAATTTGATCAGAATGGAATTTTTTTGTTTCGGATTTAAATATTGAAAGGGTAACAGAGTTTTTTATGTCATTTGGAAAACTGTTCCAGAGTTTTGATCCAGTATAGATGAAAGACTTCTGTCCCGAACTTTTAAAACCTTTTGATGTTAACATTCATGCTGCTAGATCTTGTTGGGTCAGGGTCAATTGGACCCCACGACAACTGGACCCCAAGACAACTGGACACCATTTTTGGACAACTGGACCCCAGTATTTGGGACAATTGGACACCTGTAATTATGTTGTATAATTGACCACAATTATACACAAACATGCTATTTCATTACCACGTTATTAAAGATTCCAACATTCATTTTTGGAGGAGTTTAGTGAACTTTGGAGTCAGTTAGTTTTACAGAACTTTGCATTACTTGAACTTGACTTGTCAGCTTTTCAATGTTCAAGATTCATTAGACAAGTACAAGTCCCTTTTAGCAAAAACCTGTTATTTTTTGTTAACTGATGAACATACATTATGAGAAAAACCCTGTTTACAAGCTAAATCGCACTGAACCAGTTACTTAAAAAAAGAACAAATAATAAGTTCCAAAGTAAGTTTTTATTTACACTACAAAACATGTTTACACTACTTATTTACTTAATAACATATGTATTGATTACTTTGGCAAAGACAATGGAATGGCTACCAAAAGCCAGATGGAAAATCACTAAGTTCAAGAAATAAGTTCTCTTAAACTAACAAACCCCAAACTTCACTAAAATTCTCACAAGAAGGCCAAACATGAATGTTTAAATCTTTATTAAGCAATGTTAATTGCATGTTGTGTATAATTGTGGTCAATTA
>JAOXYB010034706.1:0-14030 GCA_028565635.1 Phoronis ovalis | reverse complement strand
TATTAGTGCTTATTATTAAAGTTTTATCTATATTTTCAAATAATGCACCTCATAAAATGATGTGACTAGTGAAAGTAAAGGTACTTGTATAACCTTTTTCTAATGTCACAATAGATTATCCGGAATTGAAAACAAAACAATTTCACGAGAAATGTACTTTTGATTAAAAAAATCACTTAATGCAATCAGACACAACTAGAAATTGACGTTATGCCATTTTAATTATGATATAAACTAATTATCATTACATACAATAAATGTACGAGTACTAAAAATATCGAAATCAATTTTATATGGTCAGGTCAACTGTGTCATACTAGCAAGCCATACTAGAGTGCAAGATAAAATCGAGCAGTAAAACATGCCATAAAAAAAATTAAATTTGTATAGAGCTTACTTACTAATTTTGCATGTATAAAATGTATACAATAACAATTTATACATTTACCATAATAAGTATACCAACCTATCTTTTTCTGACAACTTCATCGTTTCTTGATTCCTTTGTGTTGAAGAAGCTGTCTCATCTATCTCACCGGGGGAATGACAGTTCTTCTCGATCTGAGGTGTCCACAAATTATATAACCTCCACTAATGTGGGCGGTTGATACTATCTGCCATTTACGCTCGAGATAACACTTTAGTCACATTCAATGACTTTTGTCGTGACTACGTACGAGGAAAAGAATAAACAAAATACATGTGTTTAAACGTAATGTGTAAAAACAAAGTAAGAAGATAGCATAGGTATGTATGAGGGGGGACTATGAAATGCAGTATTTCACAATACATAACATTGTTCCAACAAATATTTATATATGGGCATGCGCATACGATACACCCACTAAAAGAAAAACGAACATTTCCGGTGATTGCAAATACGCACATGCATTTTACAATTTTTGAAACGAGTAGTTCTTATCAAAAAATGTTAAAAGAGGGCTCTATTTTCATATTGCATGCTTTCAAACCTCAAAAACATCTTTTGTATTCTATCTGAATACTAAGTGAAAAGGTGACCATAATAGTTGTTCGATTCGAACAAAAAATTCGAGATAATGAAGTTGTTAGTGCACATCATCAATTAACAGAAGTGTTTGCTTTAAATTTGATTCCTTACATATGTAATGTGAATTTTGTTTGTCGTATTACTATAAGAACCAATCATTCCTATCTGCCCTTTGCTCACACCTTGGATATATAAAACTCTAAGTTTATTATATTGTGGAAAGTTGCATATTGTTCTCAAATTGTATGTATTTGTATCTAGTTGCTAATCAATATTGCTTTATAAGGGTGTAAATGATTTACTAAATAATAATTGTTTCTCAAGCCAATGCTATCACAGAAAGAGGAACATGTTAGCCTTCATACATATTTTTTTCGAAAAGTCTCCCAACCCAACCATTTTTGCTTTAAAGTACTCCAGTTGCACGAAAACGTCTTTCTAGAGAAACTCAGATTCATAAAGACACATGTTTGAAACAGATTTTGATGCGAAATGTCATGCGAAGGATTTCATTCCATGGAGTAGTTAGCTCCCCTCCTACTTGGCGTCGCTGCCCGTGCAATTTGCAATGATTATTACAACTGTGTGCTAAATCAGGTGAATGACGGGATCTGAATTTCAGTTTATAAAGTTATGGAATATAATAATTCTGATGCTAGGCTAAGCTGGATTCATAGTTTTGGATTTATAGACAGACAATATAGATAAGCCCCATCCTTCCAATCCCCCATCCATTCACCTCCACCTTTTACTGTGTTTACGATATTTTTTAAGGCATTTAAAACTGATCGGCATTGGAATAAAATGTTGTATGGCTAAATGATATTTCTCCAACATCAGAAAAAAAATTGTACCCTTTTATGTATAATTATTTTCTTGTATATTTTGCAATCATTCTAAACACTATTTCTAAATGTCTAGACAAGACATGTTGACATAAGTATAAAATACAACATGCACGAGGGATTCATATTAAATATTGATAATAATGTAAACTATGGCACAAACAAGAGCTTACACCTTAATACAACAAAATAGGTCTCATGTAATATTAAAATGCATTAATGACTTATACAGTATCTAAAACATATAATTATTTAATAAGAAGCACCAAATTATTAGGAATCATTTCATATTTCGTGTTAATTTATAATTTTGTTTAATGCATCAAGCAGAAAATTTAAAGTTCATTTTAACACGAATGTAGAATGCACTCGACGTATATAAATGCCACATAATTAAAAAAAATACTAACAACAAAGAACACAAATTTCACTTGTTTCGCCAGGTTAACTTTCGGCAAAATAATTAAAGCTAAGAATTAGTTTTCGGCATAGTATTACAAAAGTTTGGTGGCATTACAACAGTGCCCCCTACGCCACCGTTTTTCACTTCGATAATTTCCCTCTCGATAAAGTTTTGACGTAAGTGGTCTTGGCGAGTTTTTTTGGTCTCTAATTTCAGTATGGTTTGAGCCATTTGCTCCAGCGTTACTACAGGTCTCGGTGCAGTCTGGAAACTTCTAAGTACGAGCTTTAGGAAATCTTGGTTTACCTTGTACAAGGTTAAGGCTGGATTTTCACGATTTAGATCTCTTTCATCGTCAAAAACAGCAACCATGGATCTGAAGATGGCTGACGTAAAAACGAGGCCAACACCATCAAACGCAAAAGCTGGGAGCTGGCTCACCTGGTAAATGAAAAATTATATAGATGACAATGCGCCGTCATTATAGAAATTCATAATTCAAAAGCAGTTAAAAATAACGAAAAGTAAAATGAAAGTTATGTTAACTTAAGTTACTAAAACTAAAATAATAATATTTATTCGTGAATTCAATTTTATCAGAAAGTAAAAATTCACAACGCAGTAAATATCGGATTATTAAAAAATAGTAGTATGAAAATTTCATTGCAATTATCTAACAAAAACGAAAAAATAAAGGGAAAATTCTTTGTATGTTTTAGTTTGAATAATTTAACTTCTCATATGTGTGATAAAATATAGCACTAACAACCATTCGTACGTTTGTACACGCATTTCTTTAAAAGCAACATTCACAAAAGATAACAGTAAAAAAATCGGTCAGAGTAATGGAGTTAAATGTCATCCCTTACCTTTAAAGTGTTATTGAGATTTCGGATGCCTTGTGTTTCAGCGCTTCGTCCAAACGCTTTTTCCGCGAAGCATTCTCCTAATACTGTCCAAAATCCTTGATCAAGGGATTTCCCACCCTGAGATTGAACCATAATAGCCTCACAAACATCAAATTGCCATAGTAATGAGAAAATGACCGTCAAATCAGCAAAAGACTCATGCAGCGCAGCTGAAAATGAAGTCCATGAAAAGATTAAAAAAGGATCGAAAATTCAATGGTAACCTTAAAGAATAAAAATACAAAAACAAGTATTACATTATCTATGGTAAGTTTTTCAGCAGATGCAAGTGTGTTTCGAAAAAAATCTTGTTAACACATATAATATAAGAAAGACATACCAATATTGCAGACTACAATATTGGGTTGTCACGTTTGTGTTCACTAACCTGTTTCCAAATTGCCAGAAGTCAAAAATTCGGGGACTAAAGAATCCAGGATGGCATGTCCCGTTTCATGTGCTACAATGTCATATGAACGACTTAAATACACGACTTGTCCACTTTCGGGAGCATACACATCAAAAATAAGTCGTCTGTAAAAAGAAAATACAATTTTGCTTGGCATTTTCCCAATATTCCGTGCACAAGTTTCAGAAATGCTGTGTGATAATGTTATAGCAAATAGAAAATGTTGGTAGGCACCTGCTTGATACATAGGTATACATTTATAATAAAAAAATTAACTGGAAAAACCCGACTTTTATGAATAGTGAAAACGTTAACGTCCTGTACCTGTTCGTTCTGTCGTATCTGGCGTTCGCAAATCTCGGGTCACTAGTCTCCGTTCTGAATCGAGGAAGAATTTTTAGAGGTTCATCTTGTCCCCACTGCCAATATAGGTTAACTGGTACGTTCCCTATGGCAGTTAGCGCTTGATCATACATGGTTTTCACCTTAAATTACATAGAGAGTAACTGTGAAACTTAATTGGTAATTAAGTCTCGTGATTCCACGTGATTATTTTAAAACTTAATTTTGTGACATACTGCTTGAGCTTAGCGATATAATTTATTTTTTTTCTAAATTATTTTATTTGTATATACATAACGATACCTTTACGGTACCTGCAGTGTACAAATACAGTCAAACTCGCCAATGCTACCATTCCTTCATTTGAAAGATATAGAGGGACCAAAAAACCCAAACAATTAATTATAAGTGACTTGCAATATATTTTCGGGTTATTTACATGTACTAAACGGTGTATCGACACGAACCGAATCGATGCCATACTTTGCTGAATGTGTTCTATGAAAACTTTTCGTGCATGGAATAACAGGATCGTTGGGTTAGTTTCGCTCCGCCAAAATAGTGCATGCAAATAGTCTATTTCTACATCACTGATGATTTGTACAGCTGTATGTTACTTCACACACAAAATAGTTTCTCACTTCAAGCGAAGTCAATAGTTTATAATACTTTTTCCTATACTCACGTTTCTAGCGATGGCAAAACAATTCACTGAGTCGAACTCCTGATCTTCCTGTTCCGGATCGTACAGAAACTTCCCAACTTCTGGTTTGTACGCAGCACTGGGAAGTCCACGTATCTCTATAAATGCATCTTTGGGTCCTTCTTGTACGTCTGAGTAAACGACGACGGGACGGAAAGTATCTAAATTAGAAACTGACATATCCTGCTTGCGAATACGCATTACAGTCGTTGGCTGAGGAACCTGCCAAAATAGCATTTCACTTTTATAACAGAGTATTTTAATTAAAATTGAGATTGAATTTTTAACAATTTCTGCGTTGTTCCCAAATGTAGTTTTATGTATCAGATTATAGATTTGGAGAAAGAAACACCCGGAAAATGGAAGTGCTTTTTATTAAAATTAGTATTATTATTTATTTAAAAAACAGTGTCTCATTCGTGCGAAGCATATTTAGATTCTCGTTTTATTTCGATAAGAAGGAAATCCAGTTATTCGCAAATATAGGTAATCAAATGTTAGCCATTGTGGAAATAAGAATCTTGGACCACGGTGGTTTTTAGACAAGGAATACATATTCATAAATGGAACACTTTTAAAAATAAAAGTAAACCTCTCCTATGGGTATATTTACCTCTCTTATGGGCGTAGCTATTTTAAAAATTATTCTTTTTCACTATAAAAAATGGGTGTTTCATAAAATACACCTGTAGGTATTCACGATTCTCAATGTAAGTTTATATATAACTCTCTTATTTACACACATTACCACGACAACAATATAGCTAAAAGAGAATATCAATCATGCCACACCCCAACCGATAAATTGTTTTCTAGAATTACTAGTTAGTCCGTTAAAAATTAATAAACGATTCCGATATTTCATGTTTTTAAATAAAACAATCTGTGAATAATGTGATTACCGTATAACTTGTGAATTTAATTTTTAATCGAGTGCCAGCACTCTAAACTATGTACTATAGCACTACCGTACAGACTAGATTTTTATCCTTACGCTGCTCATAATGCTTTTCAAAAAGATTTGTCTTCTTGGAAGGTGCTTTTAAAATTTCGAGTTGAAAATCTACTTTATATGTAGCTTATTTGCCGACCTCCAGTTTACTTTTTCTAATTTTTCGTCTACCTTTTTTAAATGTATCAAACTGCCTGTGCGATAGATAATAATTTATTAATATTTATCTTTGTGTCAAGCACTATCAATAGTTAGATTGAGACCTCAGTTGAAAGTTCAACTTGATGCTGGTAATTTTACTACCAGACTACAGTTTCTTACACTTTCATCACATTTTCGGTGAAAGTTCATTACTCGTATGTAACCAAAACAAACCGTTATATCATGTTTTAAAAATACGCTCGTTTCATATATTACATGTACTTTTCGAAGTGTGATCAAGCGAAGAAATCATAGGTATTGTAACATCCTTAAATTTTAAAATTGCATGAAGGTTAGAATCTAAATTATTATTTCTTTTTTATTGATTTGTACGGAATTAATTTTTATTTGATATTCAGTACAGTTCTCATTTAGAGAATTTGAGCTTTAGTAAAGAAGGTCATGCGAGAAGCGATAGCATATATTCAATTTAAACACACAATGTGAATATTTAACAAAAAATCCCTTTAGCGTACTGTAGTACTATACTATATATGAAGTATATAAAATGTGTATAAAAACCTTAATTCAGAGTCAAACAAATAATGTATATGGAACAAAGGCATTTTGCTAGCACGAAATTTGTTTGTAAAGCTGTTCATTTGCATAAGCCTAGAACGAATTGTTCGTAAAATTGACCAGGACAAATTGAAAGTTTAAATACGAATTTTTAAAAGATAACGCAATTATACTTAGACGCAAATCGAATAAATAGTGTCTCTTACTGTATGATTAAATTCTTAATCGGAAATTTTTTTTACAACTGTTGCACAAAATGAAATAAATTGCATTAGTTTTAGTCAAAAACTTTTAAAAGGCTCATAGTAAA
The DNA here is from genome assembly GCA_028565635.1 of Phoronis ovalis. Taxonomy (NCBI): domain Eukaryota; kingdom Metazoa; phylum Phoronida; family Phoronidae; genus Phoronis; species Phoronis ovalis. The sequence goes on along the minus strand of JAOXYB010034706.1, from coordinate 7,429 downwards.
ACTTACAATGCAATTGCCCATATTTGTTGCTTGATGCTGGAATTTTGTCTGTCTGTCTGCCTGTGTGCACTTGGGTAATGCCTAAGTCTTCTCTAGATTGCATGAAACGAACTGATTCAGACAGCTGATAACTGATGACTTTTATAACATTTAACAGGAACGCCTTTGTATTTTTTACATAGTACATTATTATTTTATGAATTTTTAAATTGATATGTCATTTTGCCGACCTATAAAAGAGGTAACTTTACACGCCCTTTAAAAAAGCATCACTCCGCAATTTGATCCGAATATTACACATCGTTCATATTTGAATACAAATATATATATATGTATACATTGTTAACTTTAGATTATTTTGGGGGTTGTGGCTGTAAAATTAAAAGTACGTGGGCCCAGGATGTCGGTGGTTGGTCGAAAGGACACTGAACAAGTATTTTTCTTCGCTATTTACAAAAAAAATCCTGTTCTGTATTTAAATAATGGAAATGTGTGCGACACATAAAATTAATAGGGTGGAACCCGTCTATAATGTTATTTTTGATAATATTGAGGACACATGACTCCCGGGCATGGTAATGTCGTCGACTATAGTCGCTGGCCTGTGACGCCCCCGCTGAAATGTAGTACGGTGTAGCAACCATTAAACTAATAACATATTTTTATAATGACAAATATCCATTGTTATAAAATAATATGTTTGTATCGTATGGTCGCATAGTATCAACCTACACAGTAGTAAACTGACATAAAATTACTTGTTTCATATTACAGAAATAGTTTTTTAACTACGAAACCAATTTCTATTTTATATCTGTTATCGCAAAAATAGTATTTACATGACTATGATCGAGCCCAAACAAAGCATATATTTCACACAATTGTGCTTTGGGCTATTTACTAACTTAATAAAAATACATCACAGTGAATGTACACATAGTACAATATATATACTATATTTAAGTGCTATGGAAGCGCCATCCAGGGAGATTTAGTACCTCATTTCTCCACACAGTGCCAAGGCCTAAAACAAAATTTCTGTATATCAACTTGCGTTAATCATTAATAACAATTTATTACGTTCCTTCTATATTACAATGTTCGCTTTGCATGATCTGCAGTGTTAAATATATTTTTTGATAGATTTTAGGTATTGTCATAAAAAAGAGCAGGTTTCGATACGAGCCAAAGAAACTGGGGTGCGAGTAAAGGAAGTATTATAGTCCTGGATATAATTAATGCGCACCTTGGGTTAGCTTGTAAGCTGTACATATATATTGGACAAATTACAGCATGTGATTTTAAACATTTAGTTTTCCGGAACTCTTTGTTTGTGTTCATTTGTCATAAGGATACAACTGACTTTCCTATCCAATTCTATACTACTAAATAATTTTATAATAAAACAAGCCTAACTCTTCGAGGGAAATTCTAACCAGCCACAAATAAGTATATTTATTTCTCATGTTTTGGATTCAATCAGCCATAAATGTAGGCAATCAAGCCGGTAATTTTAACCACCTTCTGTAAATATTTCTATCAATTTTAGATAAAAATACTTTTGAGAAATTGTGATTTGTTTCATTTTGTGCGAAATCAAACACACTTACCAGGAGGAAAACTCCATATCGCGTAGTGTTACTGAGTCCAAAGAATAGAAATAATTTGGATGCAGAGTTTCAATTTTCGCAAACGTTGTATTGATCTTAGATTTTTCAGGACTGTGTACCTCACCCGGTCCTGTCTATGAAAGACAGTGCTCACTTACTATCTTATCTAAAAACTGTAATTTTCATATCACATCTCATGACACAAATTGCAAGAGATCCTACTTTACCAAAGTTACTTATTTGCGATACTGTACCATAAGTTTCCAGTACATCTCTCAACAAAAAGTTAAAAATTTGAAATGAGAGTTACATCTAGTCAATGCTGGTTAAAATATTAGTAATCCACCTGGTGAGAGAATTTTGGGCAGCTGTAACTGAAATCTAAATTCAGTACAGTGCCTTCATAGTTCCTGTGTTACAACCTCCTTGTTTTGAATTGTTATTATGTCATTGTACATTGATTCTTTATCGGGCTTATTGCCCGTTATCGGATGGTACAGCTGTCTTGCAATAAAGCTTGGTTAGTTATCCAATTTTTTTTTCCAGCATTGTGGAGCGATGATTAAGTTTTGTATTTCGTTTTATAATGAATTTTAATTGTGACAATATAATTAAAACATTAAATTGATGAAGAATCTGGGGCATTGCGGTTATCCATTAAAGATCCACAGTGAAGTGCACGCAGCGGTGTTACGTGAGTTCAATCTGATTGATCTCAATTTACGATTGGATTTAAAAGTGCATGCAACAGAGCATAAAGCGACAAAAGTTTGTGGTCACAAACCGAATTCGTTCCGAGAGGAATCAGTAATGCTGAAAGCAATAATAGATGGACAGTTTTCGCTACTAGTGTGTACACAAGAAATTATTGAGTTCAAATTCAACTATATTTTTAAATATAGTTGAATTTGAACTCAATAATTTCAATAATTTCAATAATTTAAAAATTGAGTAAGCAAATACGTAATCGTGGATTTTGTTGATGTCACGCTGTCATTTTTGGGATTAATCGAAGATAAGCTACAAATGGCCCATTTTGCGAACTTTTACTTCGGTCTATTTATTACGATAGGAATCATTCTGTTCTTGGTACAGCACATTCCTCTACCTTTGATTACAAAGTCTCGCGCAGTACTTTTTACTTACACCAATGCGATCATTCCGTTTTTTGCGTGGTATTTGGTATCAATATCTGACTCATAAAATGTAATTATATTATTTAACGGTGATATTATGCTTTGCTAGTGAAACCTGTACAAAAATAATTGTTCATTACTGTTAATAACTGTCCCGCATACAATTTGTTAATAATTTCTTTTTCGTACGGACATCATTTATTACATATTGTTGCATTCTGCATTTTAATCAATCTAGATATTGTAATACCGTTATTTTAATTTATTTTAAATAAACACATTTTGGTCACGCCTTTCACATATATACAAACATATTGTAAGTTATATACACGCTGTATACTGAATGCACGTTTCTAATGTTTGACATTATATCGCAATTATTCCGCATTTTATGAAAAAAAACCAATTAACCTCTTATTTCCAAATGTCAACACATTCCTTTTATAATTTCATAACTGAAGGAGTATATGACGTATATTTTTTTTATATGAAGCATCAAATAAAACTCTACTTGAGTTTGTGAATTAAATTGTCTCTAATGACAATGTCGTGTCCATGTTCTCTATTTCAAAATGTTGTACTCTTAGTTTATTTTTCTCGCAAAAGTATATTTCAGTTATTGTTTGTGTGTGATGCACAAATCCTTACAGGACAAGTTTTGAGACAACTAAGCCAAGGGAAATGTTGATTTCGTAATCTTCAGTTTCCACTGAGTGGGGATTCTGGGTTCTCTGTATTCATCACCCACGGGTCTGTGGCGAACGTAAAAAGCTGGGAGAAATGTATCTCGAACTCGAAGTCTCGGTACGGGCGACTTGACTACGAACATGTTCTCTTCGTTGGGTCAAACGTAATGTTCTTTAAAGGGGGCACGAAGTTGTGCAAAATCTTTAATAACGTCGGCTGAGAGGGTGGAATAGCATACTTTTGCCAAGTCACATAGTAACAACGAAAAGGTGGCACATTTTTGTTCCACTGAGTCTTCGAAAGATACAATTAACAATGTATGAAAGTTGTGAACCATTTACCCTGCTGGATCTTGATGGTTTTCGTTGAAAGTATCGGGATGCAGGTCCGACGACGTAACTGGAGTCGGAGTTGGTGGATTCCATTCTTCTTGAGGCATTATTTTGTGTTGGCGTCCTGATCTTGTTGCCACATGAATCGAAAATACAATTGAAGATAAAGTTTGTACTGTCTAGATTTCTTGAAAAAAAAAACTGTCCTTAGATCGATCCGGATTTCTTCACAATATAATACGTTGTAGATTTATGTAAACGCAACACAAGATTTAAGATTATTTTGTGAATCAGACTAATTTTAATTAATTTAAGAATTATGAAACATATATAGTACAAGACAAATTGAAACTTGAACATCAGGTCAGTGACAGAAGCCAGTAAACCAAGTGTCCAGGGGGTGTCTTGGCGAGTTTTAACTATGGCTTGCTTCAAGTGTTTTCGGATGATTAACTGAGATAGACCCTGGACATAATGCTCTGTGATCCAGTTTAAGGACGTGCACCTGTATTGTTCAAAGGCTACTGAGTTCGGTCAGAGTGGACCGATGACCTTAAGATAATTAAGAGTTTTAGTACCAATGTAGTATACCTGTCCGTTGACTCTGAATATTTATCTGTTTATTTGTCAACAGAAACCATCAGAGATATCAATATATAACAGAGATACAAAGCAACAAAAATCTCAGACGCGGAATTTATGCATACACTTACCCCATCTGTCTTTGTGTGTCCTTTCTTGGGTTTCTCAATCTTCAATGACAGCAATGTGTTGATGGGAAAGCTGATAGCTCTTGAAAACAGTGAATTAGCACCGAAATTAACGTTGGTGTTTCGTGTCTTTGCCTGCCTACTGATTGCCGTTTGTATTGGATTGGCATGCTTAAATGAAAGGTAATTCAAACATTTCTGTTCTGTTACGCGTTATATATGAAACTATACATGTATGGGTATATTTGAACCTTGTCATTTTCACGTAATTATAACCCATTTTGCCACTGAAAAAGTCTGAGCGTAGACTATATGATTAATAGCAGGTTGTATATGATCCCTACCCTATATTTCATATTCATCCTAATCAGTTACGTGCATATAGCTCCTGAACAGGGACAATATTTTGTACGATAACTACCTCCAGGAAAGCGTGTTCTTATCCCAATAATAACCTTTAACAAAATAGGCGGCACCGTCAATTTTATTGACGTCAGCAGAAATCGTGTATTACCTATCTGTGTTTGTAAGGATTGCATGCTAAATTGGAAATTCATCTACACAGACATGTTTAAACTGTTATATAACTCAAAGAAAAAAAAAATATTTTTTAAAAATCGAAAATACAACTTAAAACATTTTTTTTATTATTAAAAGTACATTTTCTTTTCCCCAAACAGAACATGAAAAAACTTACCAATTTTATTTTTGGTATAGCAATGATAAGGACGCAAAACGTCAACGTGTAATAGTACATGTTTGACTTGTGTTGTAATACAAGAAACGATGTGATGCACAATTTTTAGTCGATTATATAAATAAGACAACAGGAGTTTAACTTTAAATTCATTTATAATTGATCTCGGGGCACCTCTATTATAAATAGTTAAAGAATAACATGTGCTAATTAAGTGTATAAATGGGTTACCCGGAACAGAACAATAATGTCAACTGACTCCACCCTTCTTTGAATCGAAACCTCATGTTAGCATGAGTCTTCATTTTGCTGGACATTTTATTATTAATACATTACTTATTTTGAAATAAGTCCAGGAACATTTATATAAAGTTCATGCAGTCTCAATAATGATCAATTGGTAATACACCGAACGAAATTGAGCTAGAAAAGACCTTTCTGATATAGACAAATTCATCTATAAACATTTTTGTCAGTTTCAAATTGTTTCTTTAAAAGTATATAACTATCAGTGGATAACATTTTCAGCCCACACATTTTTTGATATTTCAAGTAATCTATCCTCATTCATCATAGCCTAGTCATATTCTGTTAATTCTCTGAAATTTGACTCCCTCTGGGTTTCACTGAAAACTTTTCTAATATCAGCAGTCCAATTATTTTTACAAATACTATAATCCCAAAGAAAGACTTTTTTGTTAATTGATGCTCGGGATTGAGTCTTATGTAATTCTGCTCCACAAGCCTATAACATATTTAGTTCCCTTCTGTTTAATGAGGGTATCCACCCTATCTCTCCGGTTATTGTATGGTTTGGAGTAAGCTATTGACACAAAGAAAACAGCATATAACTCTATTTTGAATCGAATTGCACTTTGAAAATCATTAAAGTTATTATCCCCACACCCGAGAGCAATAATCCATTATCGGGACACCACAGGAGTCGTGTAGTAATAGAAGTGTTGAAACCAAGGTTTCCGATGCTATGAAATTTTGTAATAATTTTCCCTAGAGCTCTTCCAAATGAGTCTGAAAGAACTGAAGCTGTCTCAGTGAAATCCAAATGCTCATCCATAACTGGGACTAATAAAACAATAATAACTCCAAGATATTTATATTATGATTTATATCTTTCCCATGAATTTGGACGAAAGCATATATTTAAGTTATATTTTTGTTTAAATCCGAACAATCATTATATAAAAGAAACGTTAAATAATAAATACTGATACTACTACTAATAATAATGATGATGATGATAATAATAGTAATAAAATGTTAAAAATTTGTCAAACATTGACACTAAGGCGGCAAGTAACTAGCGCCATCTCATGGAAGTTGTGGCGTTCCGAGAGGGAATGGGATATCCTGGTATGGGTATATTGGACTGGTCCATTCATGGGCTAGTCACTTCATACCCAGTCTTGGTTTAAACTGTTCTTTGTACTAATGCTTTTGTGTCATTTATAGGTGAATGCACATGAAAGTGAGGCAAATAAAGCATTCAAAGAGGTATATATTCTGGCCAAGTTTACGGTATTTGTACTGTGTCACAAGTGCGCATGTTCAGTTATGAAAACGAGGCGTTGCCAACACTGATGGAGAACTATAAGGTTGGTGCTCATGAAAAAAGTTGTCTAAAGTAAATATTCAATAATTTATTTGCTGGAAAGAGCTCGCAAATAATACTAAGGATAGCTTGTTAACAGAATGAGTTGTATTTTTATTCTCATTGCAATCTAACCAGTTATGAAACAGCGAGTTAAATGTATGTCCTGGTACCTGGAAATATAATATGGCCGGGTGACTATGGGTCAATTTTGTAGTGATCAATATTTCCTGGTTGTGAAACTTATTGAATTCCCTTATCAGTTATTGATGTATAGTTTAGTAATCATTCTGTTGTATTTATAGCTCCTTCAACGCCTTGGCAAAGGTGCCCAAGGGTCAGTTTTTCTTGCACAGAATCGCGTGAATAGCAAGCAATATGTCTTGAAGAAGGTGAGTTCTATATATAAAATTATTATAATCTGAGGATATATTTGGAGTGGCTAAACGTCCGGTTACCGGACGGCGTATCTTGGGGCTAAACGTCCGGACATCGAATTCGGATCAACTCGGCTTTTCCCGTATTGGCGAAATCTCTCGAGATCTAAAACCCGCGCATTGCAAGAGGGAGGTGGAGCCAGTTTTAAAGTAAAGCAATATGAGCATAAAATAAATTCATTATAAAAATTAAAACTCTGGGTGCATGATC
>JAOXYB010034695.1:0-14034 GCA_028565635.1 Phoronis ovalis | reverse complement strand
TTAAACATAACTACGTTGCTTACACCCACTCACAGTATTTACAAATAAAAAACTTGCGCTCATTTAAAAAACTTATGGCACATTTACCAAAAATAAACCAAAAATTTCGTTAATTGCTTATTTCTTCAAAACTACACGTCACAATTAAAAATCACATTACATATTTTCCCTTTCTACTTCATATTCCTATTGCCCACACTTTTTTCATGCTGGAACAGTTATTATTAGCTAAAAAAGGGAATTTCTCTAATATAAACAATATTGAAACATAACCACGTGCAGACGAAAACAATGCTGTATATCCTATAGATAGGATAAACAGCAATGATCATGCACTAGTCTAACTATACTAAATCACGCTTACTATACTTGTACATAAACATGTCAATAGGAGCTCCTTATAGATGTCTTCTTCTAGTGTCCTTTATTCATATAGTGTACTTTACTCTTCTAGTGTCCTTTATTCGTGTAGTGTCCTTTTACCTTTTAGTGTTTTTATATAACCAGCAAATCATTGTTGCTGAATCCACAGCTCTTGAATTCACTTTGCACATCAACGTTCAAGTTTCAATTTAATACACTTGTTCTCGGAATGAATGGTTCCTATGCTGTGAGAAACACACAGTAACACACAGCGAACACAATCAAATAGCGCTGTGAAAACACAGAGTAATACACAGCTTATCCGTACTTCAAATCAAGCAGTCAAATATACACACTGGTATAAATTCCAGAACATTGTGAAAACACACAGTTAGACACCGCTACGAACTTTAAATACACTGCTGTGGAAAACACACAGTAAGTCGTACACCGCCTATTTCGAATAATTACACAATTGGTTAAACTAGCAACTCTATCTGGGAGTGCCTCCACCTGGCTATTTATATTTGTTAATATAAAAAGTAGGACTATCCCATTCTTGGAATTGTCCGCTGTGTAGGCGTTGCTAAGGGAAACTTCTAACTAATAACCTGCCGCCAGATGGCAGCACCCAAGATACCCCAGCAAATAAGCAAATTGTGACATCTCCCTTCTTCAAGAAAATATTATACATAATGTTTTCAAAACATTCAATTTGCAATGATATCTTTTCACTAAGACGAACCATGCATTGTAAATACTTCTGTAATATTAAACTTGATATAACATATCACATAATTCTCACTAAAAACTACAACGTTAACATGTTTGATGCATGTTTTATTTTGTTCATGCATCTCAATAACATAATTTTCTAACTTATCGCAATGTTAATTTTAACATTTGTCCCTTGATTATACAATAATAGATTAGAATATGATAAGCGGAATAAATAATCCGCTCCAACATTTTGCGAACCTATGTGTTTGTGTATGTGTATGTGTATACGTATACGCATATGTCTCTGTCTATGCCTATGTCTAGGCTGTCTGTCTCTAGATCTGTCTATGTCAATCTACATATCTACATATCTATATATCTACACATATATACATCTATATATTTGTCCCCATCTTACTTTCTCTGTCTCTATGCATCTCCCTCTTTCTCTCCCTATCTCTCTCTATCAATCTATATCTATATCTATCTATATATATCAATAGCTCTCTATATCTCAATCTATATCTATCTATATCTAACTATATCTATCTAAATATCTATCTATCTATCTATCTCTCTCTCTCTCTCTCTATCTCTCTCTATCTATATCTATCTATATATCTATCTCTATCTATCTCTATCCATCGCTATCCTTCTCTCTCCACCTCTTTCCACCTCTATCCATCTCTATCCATCTCTATCCATCTCTGTCTATCTCTATCTATCTCTGTCTATCTCTATCTCTATCTATCTATCTCTATCTATCTATCTCTATCTATCTATCCATCATTTCATCCATCCATCCATCCATCCGTCCATCCATCCATCCATCCATCCAGTTTCATATAAGCCAATATCTTACGTGAGATGTTGATAGTTTAAGTCTGTATTAGTAAAATGTTCGGAAACGGCATTCATAGCAACTGATGGAACGTTTTCTCTTGGGTCACGTGATTGTTGAATACGAAAATAATGATGACTATAGCAGCTATTAGTATGACTCCAGCTGATGCTGAACTCACGATAACTGTTAATTGTACGTCGTTATGCGCCATTGATTCTGTTGTTGTTGCTGTCTGCTGTGATGTTGTTGTTGCTGTAGGTGTCTGCTGTGGTGTTGTTGCTGTATGTGTCTGGTGTGATGTTGTTGTTGCTATAGGTGTATGTTGTGATGTTGTTGCTGCTGTAGGTGTCTGCTGTGATGTTGCAGCTGTAGGTGTCTGCTGTGATGTTGTTGTTGGTGTAGGTGTCCGCTGTGATGTTGTTGTTGTTGTAACGTGCTTATTAGTTGTGATTGTTGCTATAGGTGTCTGCTATGATGTTGTTGTTACTGTAGGTGTCCTGTGATGTTGTTGTTATTGTTGTAGGAGTCTGTTGTGATGTTGTTGTTGCTGTAGGTGCCTGCTGTGATGTTGCAGCTGTAGGTGTCTGCTGTGATGTTGTTGTTACTGTAGGTATCCTGTGATGTTGTTGTTATTGTTGTAGGAGTCTGTTGTGATGTTGTTGTTGGTGTAGGTGTCCGCTGTGATGTTTTTGTTGTTGCTGTAGGTGTCCGATGTCATGTTCTTGTAGTTGTAGGTGTGTTCTGTGATGTTGTTGTTGCTGTAGGTGTATGTTGTGATGTTGTTGCTGTATGTGTCTGGTGTGATGTTGTTGTTGCTATAGGTGTATGTTGTGATGTTGTTGCTGCTGTAGGTGTCTGCTGTGATGTTGCAGCTGTAGGTGTCTGCTGTGATGTTGTTGTTGGTGTAGGTGTCCGCTGTGATGTTGTTGTTGTTGTAACGTGCTTATTAGTTGTGATTGTTGCTATAGGTGTCTGCTATGATGTTGTTGTTACTGTAGGTGTCCTGTGATGTTGTTGTTATTGTTGTAGGAGTCTGTTGTGATGTTGTTGTTGCTGTAGGTGCCTGCTGTGATGTTGCAGCTGTAGGTGTCTGCTGTGATGTTGCAGCTGCAGGTGTCTGCTGTGATGTTGTTGTTGGTGTAGGTGTCCGCTGTGATGTTGTTGTTGTTGCTGTAGGTGTCCGATGTGATGTTCTTATAGCATTATGTATCTGCTGTGATGTTGTTGTGCCTGCAGGTGTCTGCTGTGATGTTATTGCTGTAGGTGTCTGCTGCGGGTGTTTGCTGTGATGTTATTGTTATTGCAGGTGTCTGCTGCGATGTTGTTGTTGCTGTAGGTGTCTGCTGTGATGTTGTTGTTGCTGTAGATGTCTGTGTTGTGAAGTTGTTGCTGTAGGTGTCTGCTGTGATGTTGTTGCTGCAGGTGTCTTCTGTGGTGTTGTTGTTGCTGTAGATGTCCGCTGTGATGTACTTGTTGCTGTATGTGTCTGCTGTGATGTTGTTGTTGCTGTAGGTGTCTGCTGTGATGGTGTTGTGGCTGTAGTTATTTGTAGAATTTGTTTGCTGTATCTGTTTCACATTAATCAAATCTACCTCTATTAGTTATGAGTGTTCCTCTGAAAGGAGTGAGGCAATGTATAGTTGACAGCTTGTAATATGAAGTAAATTCTGTGTTATTCAGTCTTACAAGCCATGCCATGCAACAGTCACAGTGAAACGGATTGTTAGATAAATCAATATCCTTCTTGGTTATAATCAGTCTCAGTCTTGCGTCTTCAGATAAGCTTAGGATTTTGTTATTTGAAAGGTTGAGTTTATTGAGATTATCCAATCCTTCAAAAATGCCGCCAGTTATTGTCGGTACTAGATTTTTATGCAGATTCAGATACCATAGCTTGGACAAACCATCAAACGCGCCATTTTCAATAGTTGTTATGCTATTGTCATTCAGATTTAGATGCCGTAAATTGGACAAACCGTCAAACGTGCCATTTTCAATTGTTGTAATGACATTGTCATGCAGGTGCAGATACCGTAGATTGGACAAACCATCAAACGTGCCACTTTCAATAGTTGTTATTTTATTTGTATACAGGTTTAGAGTAAATAGTTTGGTCAAACCATCAAACGCGCCCTTTTCAATAGTTCTTATGCTATTGTCATACATATCCAGTTGAAGTAGTTTGGACAAACCATGAAACGCGCCCTTTTCAACAGTTGTTATGCTATTGTCATGCAGAATCAGATGCCGTAAATTGGACAAACCATCAAACGCGTAATTTTCAATAGTTGCTATGCTATTGTCATACATATACAGATGTTGTAGATTGAATAAACCATCAAACGCGCCATTTTCAATAGTTGTTATGCTATTGTCAGACAGCACCAGATACTCTAGATTGGACAACCAATCAAACGTGCCATTTGCAATAGTTGTTATGCTATTTACGCACAGGTTCAGATACAGTAGCTTGGACAAACCATCAAACGGGCCATTTTCAATAGTTGTTATGCTATTGTCATTCAGGTGCAGATGCCGTAAATTGGACAAACCATCAAACGTGCCATTTTCAATAGTTGTAATGCTATTGTCATGCAGAAACAGATTCCGTAGATTGGACAAACCATCAAACGTTCCACTTTCAATAGCTGTTATTTTATTTGTATACAGGTTTAGAGTAAATAGTTTGGTCAATCCATCAAACGTGCCCTTTTCAATAGTTCTTATGCTATTATCATACAGTTCCAGTCGACGTAGATTGGACAAACCATCAAACGCGCCCTTTTCAATAGTTGTTATGCTATTGTCATACAGAATCAGATGCCGTAAATTGGACAAACCATCAAACGTGCCATTTGCGATAGTTGTAATGATATTGTCATACAGATACAGATACCGTAGATTGGACAAACCATCAAACGTGCCGTTTTCAATTGTTGTTATTTTATTTGTATCCAGTTTTAGTCTCAATAGTTTGGTCAAACCATCAAATGCGCCCTTTTCAATAGTTGTTATGCTGTTGTTAGTTAGCCTCAACACACTTAGCCTCGTGAACATCCTAAAAGCACCCGACTCAATTAAATGAACCGAGCATTTGTTCAAACTGATGTGCGTGATTTGCGGGTCGTAACTAGCTTCAAAAAACTCCCTTGTGAAAGTGTCTCTATCCGGGCATTTCGTGTAGGTCGTAAAAATGAAGCAAATGACAATAAGAGTGGTGATTTGAAACCTGTAATGAAGTAAAGGAAATGTTAGTTTCATTAAAGTAGAATACAAATAAGAAGCATGATTTATAATTCGCAAAATGCCATGGTTATTTCGCAGAATTAACAAATAAAAAAGGTTGGGCACACATATAAAATCATTAAGCATACACATTTATTTTGAAACTAGATAGCCTTTTAGCAAAGGCAGGGTTGCTCATATTGGCTTTGTGTACGTTACATGACCTCTAAATTATCTTTCAACATCATTTTTGAACTTTTCAGCAAATAATAGAAATTCAGTGCTTTGGGACTTCTTGACCTCAAATTGTCTCCCATAAGCTCTCTGAAAAATGTATGCCAGTTTGAAAGTTTAAACTTTGACCTCTAGATGACCTTTTGACATCAAGGTCAACACCGGACTGGCATATGTCAAAGTAAAAGCCTATTGGATTAAACACTAATGACTTGCAGTATGTTTCCTCTATAAAATAAATTTAAATACCTAAATATTCTAAAATGTCACCAAATGACCTTTATATTACCTAATACAATAATTTTGGAGTATTTCAAGCAATTATAGAATTTTGACCTTTGACTCCTAAGTGACATTTGACCCCAAGATCAGCGTTTGCCAACCCTCTGGATATCAAACCCCAAATATCATTCCCTTAACCTGTAACAGACGTCGATATGGCATAGTGAAAACTGGAAGGTCAATAAATTAATTGAAAAGATGTCAACATATAAAATTTAAACCTTTTAGTACTGAAATATTATCAAAGATCATCAAAAATACTTTGCTGTAACTTAATACAATCATTTTAATTTCTTTTCAAAATTTGACCTTTGACCTACAAACGACCTTTTGACCTCAAGGTCAACAATGGCTATCCCCCAGGGATGTCAAACTTCAAATATCATTTCATTAACTGCAACAGTCTTTGCGATATAGCTTGGTGAAAATTGGAAGATCAATAAATGAATTGAAACGATGCTAAAAAATAAAAATGAAACATTTTAGTACCCAAATATTCTCAAAGATCATCTGAAATACTTCGTTGTAACTCAATATAATCATTTTAGAACATTTTGAACAATTTCCAAAAGTTGACCTTTGACCTCCAAATAACCTTCCTCAAGGTTAACAATGGCTTACCCCAGGGATGCCACACATCAGGTATCAAGTTCCTAGCTGTAAGCGCCTTCAAGATACAGTTTGCTGAAAATTGGAAGAAAAAAAATAAAGAAATCCTACAAAACCAATAGGCTTGCACCCTTATAGGAGCAACCCTAATAACTTGTCTATCAACACATAAGGTAAGTTGGTAAATATGTGCAAAAAAGAATTAGCTTTGATTAATATCCAATTTGTATAATTTATTATAATCAGTAGGGACAATTTTTGACATAACATTCTTTAGTAAAAATAACACATCTAAACTGCGCTGTTAAAAAGAAAAAAAATCCTAAGGTAGGACAGATTATAACAGTTAGGAGAGCAGTTGTTTTGAATAATAAAACATTTGTTATAAAAATCACTTTACTTTAAATTATAGATATGATTTGAAACAGAACACGTTACTCATGTTTTAATATATATTAATATATACATTACAATCACGAAATATTACAAGTAATGTTATGATCACAATTCTTTGAGTTACAAATTTCATTTTTATTCGCATATTTGTATGTCTTTAGAAAATAAATATATGTTTATGTTGCCCATATGTAGCTGTTTAAAAACTGAACTGGGAAAAATTTAACTCGACATGAAATGCTTCATATTATATAAATCATTAACAAGGAGAAACAATGACAGAAGATTCACAACCATGAGTTGTGATGATTATATTCATTTTAATACTTTAATCCCTTTGAAGCCAACATATCAATAAAAATTTGCTTTTTTGAACATCCTTCGCTAACAATAATCCGTAGTTAATGAATAATCTGGTATTCCTGTAAAATATAAATGAAAAATATTCCCATAAAGGCATGTTTATTACGTACAATATTATCCCCTTTCCCCAATGGTTATGGAAGTAGGTGTGTATATCTAAATAGGTCAGAAGGTCAAAAATGTTCCATCCGTTAGTAAATATCCCACATGTGAGGAAAAAAGTCCTTTTTTACTGGTACTACCAGCTTGAGGTTCAACATGTAATATTCCGGGGTGCTATGAGTTGACATTGGGGTCAAAAAGACAACAAGTTCCTGAAATAAAGTTTGTATGTCATATTCATGTCATATATTGGAGTCTTTTAGTCATTGTGAGGTAAAAAAAGGCAATATTTGGTGGAAAAATTTATAGTTGGCTAGGTTCTAAGACAATCCTAATGTCCAAGGGCCCACCATTTGTGTGTGTGTGTGTGTGCAACCTGGCCTTTGATAAAAGACTTTCTAGTTTATTTTGCTGCACTTCATGCATAAAATATGCTATTTTGTATGAACTGATATATATCCTTAAATGGCAAACTACAACTGCTTCCATATCTGAATCATATCAACTGCCTCTTTTCTAACCGAATATGAAATAGTTATGCAAACAGTTACATGAATTTTAACTTTTAACTAGAATCGCCTTTTAGCAAAGGCCAGGTTGCACAGAGAAATAGTTGGATATCCAGACCTATTAGGATTATCCTGGAACCCATGTATGTTCAAATACCTCTGGCTGACCTTTAGGTCCTCTTGTCGAAAGTTTCATGAATGTTTGACTCTTTGACCTCTAACTGACCTTTTGGACGTCAAAGTCAGCTAAGATAACCTCTAAATGACCTGTTAACTTCATTTTTGAACTTTTCAACACATTTTAAGCAGTTAATCGTTTGACCTTTGGACCTCAAAATGACCATACGACCCCTAGAATACCTTTAAATGACATGAAAACATCAATTATAAGAGTTTGACCTTTTGACCCCTGAATAACTTTTTGACCTATGAGGTCAGCTCTGATGACATAGGGAAGAAATATGTCAAATTATACGACTGTAGCACCATTCAGTCTTGATTTATTCACTCTTGCTTATTAAAATTAGCCAAAAACATGCTAAAAAATAAAAATCTGACCTTTTGGCCCATAAGAGATCTCAAAAATCATCAAGGTCACCAGATAACTTCATTTTTGAATGTTTTAAGACATTTTTGAAATTTGGCGTACTGGCTTCGAATTGACCCATGTCCTAACTTTTGTATGCCCCCCTCCCTACTAAGCCCACACATTAAATTTGACACCCATAGCTCAAAGCGTCTCCAAGTTATAGACGTTTGAAAATTGGAACAAAAAAAGAAAAAAGAAAAAACATGCAATCTCAATAGGTTGCACTTGCTGTTCAACCTAATTATATAACAAGGTATTTTAATATTTGTACCAGCAACCTGCCCTCCCTAAAATATTTTGACTCGATTCCAGATTCCAAATTCCATGTTTTACATACGGCCTAATTTAGAAATGTTTAAAGATTGTTATACAAAACAAAGACTAGTAGATTAAAGATATTGAGCTAAACGTGTGGTTTATGAATCATGTCCGGGGGCATTTCCTTTATCGGACTATATAGACTTGTGCCGCCCTTTAGGGTCACTTTTTTGGCTGGGTATTTAAGGCTGGTATATAACGTCAAGGGCCGGGATATTTCAGGGTGTTTTTTTAAAGATATCTTAGAGTGGCATAGTTGCCAACTGTCACGCATTTCGGTCAAAATGATTTTTTTTTGAGATTTTCATCGTCCACAGCGTTTAGAGGAGACGTCCCGTCCCTTATTTGGACGTATAAGAGTACGACAGAAGTGGAAATGACCTTTCTTTTGCTTGTCATTTTTTTCTGGCAGAACGGATACTATATTTATGGCCAAGGATATTTCAGGGTAGGTATTTTGTCAATTCCGGGAATATTTCAGGGTCAGGGTTTGGACCCCTGGGCCTCATATAAAAGAGAGTGCCCCCCAGGTATTTACTTTGAATTTCTTTTCTACTTTTCATAATCAGAATAAGAGATATACATGTCGATCAGAATTTATACCTTTAGAAACTAGATACATTATATTTTAAAGTGTATGAAAAAGTGTATCTAAAAACTTAGACAGGAGGTTATAAATAATTTAAAGAAAAAAGTGTTTTTCAAATTTTTATTCTCAAAAACATTACTATAAGTCAACGATTAATTCTTTCACCTATAAAAGTGAAACTTTGCTCAAATTATCTTTACATATAGAGATACAATACCGCATGTCACAAATTCAAAATTTTACAACATTTGATATCCAGTTTGATTTAGTATGTAAATAATTATAGTGAGTCTGTGACCCATTACAATTTGTCACCACATTCAATTTTTTTTGCTGCCTATCTAAAGCTTAATTGGCAATATATGCTTTTGTATTATAAACAAATTTATTTAGCAATTTTTAGTTCTAGAGCTAAACACTTACTGTAGAAATTTTTGAAATTAGAATATTGAACCAAAAGGTAGCAATAGTAATTTGGGTTTTCAATCATGACAGGGAGCATTATTTGTTGATTGTTATATTTATTTATTGGACTTTTTGTGAATCTTGCGACTGTGCGTAAGGAACATAGTTATTTTTAAGGTATATATATATATATATATATATATATATGCATGTGAATATATACCTAAGCTACAGTAACTAAAGTATAAAAAGTTTGTGTTGACCCATAATTTTGCAAATGTATGTTAAATTATGGTTAATCTAAAAAGTCTGTAACGAGAATGTGTAAAGGCTGCGAAAGGAATATGTAAATTTGCTAAGTTAAACATATAATTAAAGCTCTGTTCACACGGTCAGTCGCAATTAAAATATTAGCTAGAAAAAAAATCTAGCAAAAGTTTAATCGCGATTATGATTGTTCGCACTATAAACATTCAATCGCGCGATTGAAAATTCTTCCCAGCTAACCTACATGTTGTACGGGCATATACAATAGTTCGTTTACATGATACATTCCATGTGCAAAACGGAGAATATAATACTGTACCTCTGCGTTTCTTTGCACAAGAATCACAAAGCAAAGGGGGCAAGATGTCATGAAGGCAATATAAGAGAAGGAAAATAGTAAGTATCATATCATCTCCCTAATATAAATTGTGATTAGTGATTTGGTATCCATTTCATGTTTTTTCTATCAGTGTGACTCGAAAAGGAATTAGTTACAATCAGTGCACTGCACATGTTTATCTTTCAAGATAAATCTTCCAGCTGTTCACACAGCATCAGCAAGCATGAATAATCTCGATTTTTATTTTCAATGCACCTCCTTTGGTGGATTAAATGAGAGATTTATCGTTCAGGATTAATCTCGCTAACATTCACGTCACACAATGTAAAAAAATGATAGATTAATCTTGCAAGTGAGTTTAATTGCAATTATTTGTTCCCGTGCGAACAAGGCTTAATATTTCTTATACTTTTTGTAAGCTTCTATTAAAGTAGAATGAAATTTATAAAACTTAAGCATGATATCAAATGTTTTTATGGATGAAAAGTAATTTTTACCTTTTTGAAATTTATAAATTGTCTTAATTAATTAATATGCAATTATTTGGTCCGGCAAACATTCAACTGTGACAGCTTGTTATGATAATTCTCATAGTAATGTGAGAATTGACTGCTGAAATATATTTGAGAAAGCTTGCCATTTGTCTGAACGCAAGTCAGCAAGAAGTATACACATTAAATATGTACGTCTGTGAACTAGACTAGGTAAAGAAAAACTTGTTACCAGAGTCCATAGGATGTTCATCTACTTTTTAAAACTGGCCCCTCAGCAGGAATCTGGGGACTATTTTAACCAAGAGTTCAGGATAATCTGTTATAGGAACGTTTTTACCAACCGCTGCAAATTGATTGCTTATGAAATGTAATTCTGTAGGTAAATGTATTTTTGCTATAATTTATTTAAAACACTGTTGGAAACATAAACACTGCAACTTGGGCCATTGATTTTCAATAGAAAGTAATGCTATTAAAGTGTCAAGATACATTGAGGTGTGCATATATATATATTGCATCGTATGAATTGATATACAGTTTTTACATATATTTTAGGCAAATATGTTTTAAAATTGATTCTATCAACACATAGCGAAATGGTACCAATATTGTGACCAATGTGATATATCCATAGAAAGATTTAGATTAATTATTCAAACTAGGATTGCAAAATCATTAGTAATAACTTTGAAATCTCATATATTTTAAATGAAGAAAAAATTCAGAGGCATGCTTTGTAGATCTTTATGTAAAAATGATTTGTGCAAAGTTTTAATGGCGGTGTAGGTGTGCTTTTTTAAATTAAAATTTAAACACATAGTTGGCCTAAACTGCATGGTCACTTGTATCAGAGTAAGAAAACGGTTTTAAACCTGTATCATTCTAAAAATGTAGACTTTCACGTGTCTCTTCTTTCTGTTTCTGAAAATTATAAAAGAAAGTTATAATCAGATAACAGTGTCACAGTTTATAATTTAAATCAAATTTTGGGCAGTTTAATGAAAAAATAAATTAATAAAAGTATGTTTTTGGAAACTTAAGGATTATCAAAAATCTCTTCACTTATCTAACACATGATTATGTAGTCGGTAAGGAGGTCATTTTGGGTGAAACTCTTGTTTTTCAAAAGGTAAACTTCCAAAAAATATACTGAAGATATACTAAGCAAAAATTTGGCCAAAATTTGAACTATATGAACTCTTATAGTGTGTCTCAAATTTTTTAATTTTTTCTTAGTTCTTAAATTATATGCTTCCAAAGATCTGATCGCGATAATATGGTAACGGATTAACATTAATAAAAGTGATGGTTAACAAATGCAATCGCCCATGATATAGAAATATTAATGATATTTTATGCTTTTAATTTTTATCCAAAATTATTCTATTGTGTCTTTATATGAAATCGTTAATTCCAATTAAACTCGGCTTGAACCTGAAATCATTAGAATTTAACATTTCCTATGTTGTATAAAATAAGTTTCTTACATGTTATATCAAATATCATAGCAAATTTGTTGTATCATTATGTTAACATTTAAATATCACAAGTAATATGCGATATGCCTTTCATAAAAATATGGGAAAGCTACAGGTGCAGAAACATTAAAGAATCTATGTGTAAATGCAATGATGTCATTTTTTAGATAAATTCAAAACTAATGAATTTTATTCATAGGTTTATGGAGAGTTATGTAATGTCCAAAGTACAAGGATCTATAGTATTATGTCACAGTTTTTTGAACCTCATATCTCATCACATATTGCGGAGAAAAATTATTACCTGTATGTATAGCCAAAGTGAAAACGAAATATTTACAATTCAAAATTATTTTGTGAATTAACAAATTCAGATCCTAAAAAAAAATTATTTAATTTGCAACTTGATGTTAAATAGCCACCTGAATTAGTTGTGATAATCCGGGTGCTACCTATATTCAGTACCTTTGGAGTGTGTTATTATCTTAAACAGGTTAATTAACATATGAACTGGGCAATTAGCAGACACCTACGGGACACACGACTGCATGGAGCCATTTGGAGCGCTATTGGGTGGTGAACAACAGAACTGCTACAAGTAACATGTTAAAATGTGTGAGATATGATGTGATAATTTATTCGTGCAAAAGGGACAATATCATTTAACTGAGAGGTTTGATTTACATTTTCATGATCCCTAACACTTTTTGTAGTTTACTAAAAAAGCGTTGTTTTGAACATGATATATCCTATCCAGTCTTTTTTGGTATGTGACTACATGATAATAAGGCTTCCTTATTTTCGAAATTATCCCCAAACAAACGCAGCTCTTACCCTAATTTATTTTAGTCCAAATAAATTAAACGTAGGTGGTACACAGTCAACCGCTCCCCTTTTGACGATGATTTAACTTAAGATTTCATAAAACCTTTTTTTACAAAATATTCTATAATTAGAAAATTTAAAAATCCACAAATTTAGAATCATGGTAAACATTCTGTTTTCACTTTGGCTCTACTAACATATACCA
Organism: Phoronis ovalis; assembly: GCA_028565635.1. Taxonomy (NCBI): domain Eukaryota; kingdom Metazoa; phylum Phoronida; family Phoronidae; genus Phoronis; species Phoronis ovalis. Next base: position 877 of record JAOXYB010034695.1, on the reverse strand, counting down.
GTAATAATTATTCTGTGCAATAGCTAGGTTATCAGATGTGGTTCCAAAAATTGTGACATACTTTAAGGGATTATTTTTAAAAAAATTTTCTTTGCTTGAATTGTGTCTTTTGGCAGCTTCTTTTAAAACTGATAGTTACAGAAACAGTTTTGCAAAATTGAACTATATCCTGGGTAATACATCTTATAAGCTTGAAATGCTGTTTGATTTTGTCCGAAGCTGTGTGAACACAGTGCTTCTAACTTCAATACCATTTGGTAAGTTATTTCAATTCCTATGGTGCTATTGAAATTTATTTTTAGCATTTCTGCAGTTTGCATCTTTTGTAGTTTTAATGTAATCAACTGTAATGTTGTCCGTTATATTTAGGTTTGCTGACTTTGCACAGAAAGGATCATTTTACTTCTGTTCAGTAAGTGATAATATTATAACTATCAATTGTCAATTTCTTATTCGCTTGGATTATGTTTGTTGTAAAAAATTTATTAATAAATAGTTGTTTATATATTGTTATGCTCCCAGTCGCAAAAAGGAGGGTATTTTCTAACATTAGAACATAAGAATTTTTTTGGTTTTGGTTTAGCATGCAAAGGATTCGTTTTGTGAATGAATCGTGTGAGCACACGCAGAACTACGTCATTGTTCATTCACAAACTACGACATGCTGGGATCATTTGGGTCTGAGACTGGTGGCTCCATCAAGTGCATGCAAATAGTACATTGTAAAACAGACATTATGCCAGGGTATTGCAGAACGTACTACCTAATCTGAAATCTGTTAAAAATGGCTTGGTATCTGCACTGTCAATTTTGGACACAGCTATGTTGCCACTGTGACTAATGCTGCAGGTGATTCATAGTTCCAAGTAATTATATA